>JARQZK010002221.1:20000-57500 GCA_030704885.1 Cynegetis impunctata
CAAGATGGCGACGTCGACGTGTTATACGCCAACGCCTAGCACATCTGGAAAAGATGGAATTACTGCGCAGCCGTTGATGTCGACACTAGCGCTCACATCATTTAGGCTAACCAGCTTCGATCCTGACAAAAGCTTTCTGTAATGACATAATTGTTGCTTTTCCCGAGAAAGAAACGCTAAAAAGTCGAAATTGTGAGTCACTAACCGAGTTCCGTAACCAGAAATTACTCAGCATCAGCAGATTCCATAATAGCTTGGAATGAAATTCTTAGCATGACATAAACTAAACAGTTAGATTAAACCCAATAAAAAGAACATGCATTTCCGGATCTCGGAACACAAGTTGTTTACACTATTGGGAGTTGTGATTTAATAGCTGTACTGCCGACCCTGACCCTAGAAATATACTTTATGGTTATTCCCGATATTGTTATGCCAAGCGATATCGATCTTATTATGTGATGGGAAGTGATTAGACGACTTTGCCTTAGAATTGAGAAAAATGCGATGGGCTTGAACTACATAACAACAAGCTTGTCATCGAAAAAGTGTTTACTATAAAGAACTTGAATAGCGCTCCTGTTAAAATAAATCATATTGAGAGTGTTATGCTTATAATCTTCAACTTCGATGACAGAATACTCACCAAAAGTACTTCAGTTTGGAATAATTCCTAGACTAGCGACTACACAGCTGTTTTTCGGTGACACACTGCCAACTAATAATATTATTGACCCAAATAAGGATGTCGCAGATGCCCGAAATAAAATAAGAAACAGTGGAAACCATCCAGCTCAGCAATTTGACTATATACACTACCTCGAGCCAACGACGGAGGGAAATTAAGGGTCAAATATCAAGGGCCTTACACTGTTCGTGCTCTAGTAACGAAAGATGTGCTACATAAACAAGGTCGACAGATGACGGTAGCCGCTCATGAGTAATTACGATCGTGGCCTGCCACAACATAAACAAAGAGTAAGATTAGTGATGTTTGTATGTTAATACTTTTATGATTTTTGTTGAATTGAATTGATTTGCTGGATGATTCGTTTTGAATAATTTATTGGTTACGTGAATGATTGCAATGCTGCCTAAAGTTTATTGAATGCAATGTAATACAGATGAAATACCTTTATTATTGTTGCCGTTTTGAATAATTTATTAGTTATGTGTTGATTGCAATGCAACCTGAGGTTTATTGAATGCAATGTAATACAGATGTATTACATTTATTTTTGTTGTCTTTTCTTTTCGATATCATGCATGGTGAAAGATTTAAAAAAATGGATTAGTGGTGAATCCACTAGGTTAAAAACAAAATGAAGTATCATTAAATATTTATAAGAAAAGTAGGAGGTGGCGATCCCACTCCGCTTGAATAAAAAGAGGAACTTGACGATCTCACGTTGCCTTATATGTTTGTGGCGATCACACAAGACATGAAATGAAACATTAAATAATTTACAAATAACCATTAAATAATTTATAAATAAGTAGGAGGTGGCGATCCCACTCCACTTGAATAAAAAGAGGAACTTGACGATCTCACGTTGCCTTATATGTTTGTGGCGATCACACAAGACATGAAATGAAACATTAAATAATTTACAAATAACCATTAAATAATTTATAAATAAGTAGGAGGTGGCGATCCCACTCCACTTGAATAAAAAGAGGAACTTGACGATCTCACGTTGCCTTATATGTTTGTGGCGATCACACAAGACATGAAATGAAACATTAAATAATTTACAAATAACCATTAAATAATTTATAAATAAGTAGGAGGTGGCGATCCCACTCCGTTTGAATAAAAAGAGGAACTTGACGATCTCACGTTGCCTTATATGTTTGTGGCGATCACACAAGACATGAAATAGTGGCAGTACCACTAGGTTTAAAAAGGGTAGTAAAAGTATGTTTTAAAGGTAGTAGGTACCATTACATTACAGCAATGAATAGAAAATGTTATATTATATAGTAAAACACTAACAGTATGTTTTGAAGGTAGTAGGTACCATTACATTACAGCAATGAATAGAAAATGTTATAATATAGTAAAACTCTGATATAAGTTGAAGTAAGCAGAAGATATCAGTATGTTTTAAAGGTAGTAGGTATAATTATATTACATAATTTGTGGCTATGAATTGAAAATAATATATTATATAGACAAACTCTATAAAAACTCAAATATGACGTGAAGTATGTAAAAGTGGAAATACGACTTTGTAAAAAAAAAAAAAAAATTGGTTGATTTTGGTATAACGAAAATTCTGTTTCGTACTTTATGCTTACAGATGGACACAGTGCGAGAACGCACTTATCACAGGATGGCCGTGTTAACGGTACCCCTATAGGTATCCCTATACACCCCCTTTACGCTCCCCATCATTTGTTACGTCAGGACGGACGAGTGGTAGAAGCAGACATGCGCCTTACCAATGCAGCAGTAACGAACCACTGCGCACGAGAGAACAGTCAAGAAGAGGAAGTCGTCGAGTATGCTTGAACGTATGAACAAGTTGTTAACGTATGGAGCAATAAACGGAATTGGTCTAAATAGTTAATCTTATTTGTGTGTATCAACCCCAGTATTAAACTTTTACCCCAGTATTTAACATATATACCTATATATATATATATATACCTATATATATATATATATATATATATATATATATATATATATATATATTTATATATATACATATATATATATATATATATATATATATATATATACCTATATATATATATATATATATATTATATATATAATATATATATATATATATATATATATATATATATATTTATATATTTATATACATATATATATATATATATATATATATATAATATATATATATATATATATATATATATATATATATATATATATATATATATATATATATATATATATATATATTTATATATATATATATATATATATATATATATATATATATATATATATATATATACCTATATGAACGTTATTTGCAACAATATCCAGAACGAATGCAGCCGAATTGTACAATTTTCCAAAAACTGGACAGAAAAAAGAGAGGCAAGTACCACATAACCGCTACACATAATGAAATAATTGTGCTTGCTCAAGTTCATATAAACCCAGAAACTTCCACAAATGCAATCACTAGGAAATGTGGTATAGCACAAAGAGGCGTATCAAAAATTTTAAGAAAGCATAAATTTCACGATTACAAGTTTACTATAGTACAAGGGTTACAACAGGGCGATCATCAAAACAGATTGAATTTCTGTAACTGGCTTTGTGAAAAATTAATAAAAGATCCTCAATTCCCGCCGAAAGTCGTTTGGTCGGATGAATCCACATTCACTAACAATGGTGTATTTAACCGGAGAAATCATCATCACTGGGCCAATACCAACCCACATTTAAAATATTAGTCAAGACATCAAATTAGATTAAGTGTTAATGTTTATTGTGCTATATCGAATAACCAGATAATTGGACCCTACTTCGTCGATGATACATTGAATGGACCCAAGTACTCAGATATTACCTGCAAAATTATGTAGAACAATTTCTGTTGTATCAGCATGATGGTGCTCCAGCGAATAATAATTTGGAAGTCAGGGAATTTTTTGATACTAGATTCGGCGAACAATGGATTGGGAGAAACGGACCCATTAACTGGCCGGCTAGATCTCCGGACATTAATCCGCTGGATTACTTTTTTGGGGAGTATTAAAGGACTATGTTTATCCAGTCCCCTTACATAATACAAATGGAATTCGCAACAGAATTATAGAAGGAATTAGATCCATATATCCTGAGCAAATTCGAGCGGCTATCCAAGAATTTCAGAAAGAAGCAGGGTTGTGCATTATTAAAATGGGAACCATTTTGAACATATTTGAAAATTAACTTTTTTATTATTAATTTTTTGCTTTTGTTCGATTTGTTGTGTTTTTAATTGAAAAAGATTTGTTTTACTGAACTAATGTTTGATTTTTTGTTTGATACATAATACACAGGAATAATGTTTTACATTCAACATTAAATAAATGACAAGTGAATCATTACCCACTAGCCTTTTCACAAAGTTTTAACAAAAAATTAATTTTAGCTGTGTGAATTCATATTTTAGTAAGGTGTGATACACTGTTGAATTCGTAATTTTTTTCTTTATCACTACATGAGAAAAACCAACATGGCGTCCATAAGAAAAAAAAAGTTGACTATCGCGTCTCTGTAACAATGGAAAATAGAAAAATCTAACAACGCCGGTAGAATTACTATGTTGAATAATAGCTATACAAGCCGAATTTCGTGAAGTTATCTCCAGAAACAAATGAGTTACAAAGAAAAAAAGAAAATCTAGATTTTTAGTTTTTTTGAAATATCTCGGGAACCATTGGAGATATTTTGGATCTGTTTACACCATCACACTCATCCCTAAATAACGCAATTTTTTTTTAATTTAAGTCACCCTGTATTTCTAACGGTTTACGATATCCCTGTAGTCCCCATCTAAATAGTTCTAACCCTGTATATATATATATATATATATATATATATATATATATATATATATATATATATATATATATATATATATATATATATATATATATATATATATATATATATATATATATATATATATATATATATATATATATATATATTATATATATATATATAAATATATATATATATATTGTAATATATATATATATATATATATATATATATATATATATATATAAATATATATATATATATATATATATATATATATATATATATATATATATATATATATATATATATATATTATATATATACATATGTTCATATGTATGTATGTATGTATTAGCTTATGTATTTTAGCGTTGTTTACACGATAAATGGCGCAATTTTGAAGCAATAGGGTTGAAAGTTTGTAAATGGGTAGTTTTATATGATTTCTTGGATGGGATTGTTTTTGGTTCGAATTTATTGGGGGATTGACCCCCTGATGGAGGAAATAAATCTTGTTTACACGATAAGGGTCGCAATTTTGGAGTAATAGGGTTGAAAATTTGTAAGTAGATATTTTCGAAAGATATCTTGGATGTGATTGGTTTTGGTTCGAATTGGTTGGCGAGTTGACCCCCCTGAGGGGAAATAAATCTTGTTTACACGATAAATGGCAAAATTTGTTGCAATAGGGTTTAGAGTTTGTAAATAGGTAGTTTCGTATGATTTCTTAGATGGGATTGTTTTTGGTTCGAATTCATTGGGGGTTGACCCCCTGGGGGAGGAAATAAATCTTGTTTACACGATAAAGGTCGCAATTTTGGAGTAATAGGGTTTGATGTTTGTAAGTAGGTATTTTCGAAAGATATCTTGGATGGGATTGGTTTTGGTTCAAATTGGTTGGGGGGTTAACCCCCTGGGGAGAGAAATATATCATGTTTATATGATAAAGGGCGTAATTTTGGAGCAATAAGATTAAACGTTTGTGAGTAGGTTGTTGTATATGATATTGGATGGGATTGATTATGGTACGAATTTCTTGGGGCGTGACCCACCAGGAGAGGAAATAAATCACGATAAAAGGCGCAATTTTGGGGCCATAGGGTTGAAACTTTGTATGTAGGTAGTTTCGTATGATATTTATGATGGTATTTATTTCGATATAAATTGGTTGACCTCCCGGAGGAGGAAATCAATATTGTTCACACGATATAGGATGCAATTTTTGTTTTCTGGATTTGGAACAGAAGCATAATTTAATGAATAGATTTTTTAAAGTGTATACGTTTTGAAAATCTGCTTTTCTAATCGCAGCGATAGAGTTTTTTTATCCTTGAATTCAAGATAAGAGGTTACGCGAAACTTATATGTCTACTAAATATTATAATTTTCAATAACATTCAGTTCATCAAACTGATAGTCATATAAACAAAATCTGTGTAACAATGCTCATAAATATTCAAAAAAAAAATAGTCCCATATAGACAAATTTTGTAATAACTATTTCAAACGTGATTTTATATACCACATAGCGATAGTTTACTATAATTTTAAAATGTAGTTATATTTTATCTTCCCCGTGTTGCAGAAACTGGGTATATAGAATGACGGTAGCTTTTCCAGCGGCCGTTTCTAGTACCTTCTGAATAATTAAGATGTTTGGAATCGCTGAAGAAACGGTAATTATTCCCAGTTAGCTTTATAGGTTTAGCATATTAATCTTCGTCATTCAAATGAGTAATTTATTTATGAAGAAATGCCAGAAATGAGAAATTGAGGAATATACTGGATTCTCTGAACGTAACACTTCGTTGCTCAGAAGAAAAACTATTCGTTTTATATTATAACATGAAGTAAAAACTAGAATCAGAACTTTGAAAAAAAAAGATTTCAAATGACAAAAAGGAGATAGTAAAATTATATGAGCGCAAAAATTCCATTGTACTCTGAAACACCTGCTTTTATTGTCTCGAGGAACTGAGGGAGCTATCTGAAATTTTAAATTTTGTTGTTGTATCTATACTTTTTTGTTATTTATTCAAATTTTCCTGCTTTGTCTCTCAGACTATTCTCGCAGACTGTTGTAATTTTATTTTAGGTATATATATATATATATATATATATATATATATATATATATATATATATATATATATGTATGCGCTTATGACTATATGTGTATTTCTACTTATCTATGTGTACGTGTTCGAATGTATGAATTTTTTGCATTGAAGTCTTGAATATTATTACAAATGTGCGGCCTAAGTTACACATAAAGATTATTATTATATATACTTACCTATGTATATGACTAGCTGCACGGTAATGCGTTGCTGCGGGTCAAACTTTTTGATATAGAAATTTGGAATGCCCTAGTAGCTACCTGAACATGTGTTCTACATAAATTATTTTTTAGAAACTACTTCTCATAGTTTTTCACATAAGAACCATATCCACAAAAAAAACTCTGATGTGCCAAGTTTGGCGATGATAAGTCAAACGGTAATGCAGTTTATCGATCTTATATATATATATATATATATATATATATATATATATATATATATATATATATATATATATATATATATATATATATATATATATATATATATATATATATATATATATATATATATATATATATATATATATATATATATATATATATATATATATTGATATATATATATGGGGACACACGAATTGCGGTCAAAATTTGAAGCAGGTAGAAGGGTACTTAGGTGGTTGTTTGGAGACACACGAATTGCGGTCAAAATTTGAATCAGGTAGAAGGGTACTTAGGTGGTTGTTTTCGACGACTGAATTGCTTGAACTTCCAACAAATATAAGTGATGTCCATAAATATCTGATGGATTTAGACATTTCAACTGTCAAGGAAGAATCATTTTGTTTGATTAATGACATCGAGAATAATATTGTAGTGTTTTCCTGCGAAACAAATTCTGTTATTGATAATAAAACGAGATTTGTGCGAAAAAATGTATTAGATAAACAAGAGTTCATTAACAACAAAATTGGTCAGTACAATAAAAAAGATATTAGTAGGTATAATTTTGTAAAATGTGTTAGTTATAAGTTTAGTGAAGTAGTTTTATGATGTATATGCATGTAGATGTAGTCTGTAGTATTGTATAATTTCTATGTTTTGTATATTATATATATCTTTATAAAAATTAGAACTTTTACTTTCAATTTACCCTCTTGCCCCTAAATAAGTTTCTGACCGCAGTTCGGTTGGAGATTAGGACTCCTCAGGTAGGCACAAAAATTTTGACCGCAATTCAGTCACTCTCGCAAAATCGACCGCAATTCGTGTGCACCGATATATATATATATATATATATATATATATATATATATATATATATATATATATATATATATATATATATATATTGAAATATAAAACAAGCAGAATTATCGGTCTAGCCCGCATATGTCGAAGCAGCCGTTGACACGTGTTTCGGACTCTTTGGTCCTCATCAGAACGGCGTAGCCAAGTATGCGATGGAAAACCTGGAATTAAAACAGCAACAACAAGCAGAATCCCCTGCTTCGGAAGAAAATCACACATTTGTTCGAACTCTCCGGTTTGGGAGATTTGGTCAAACTCTGACCACGGAGGCGATTAATGCCATCCGCGAGATCCTGGACCGTGAAAATGTCCTGTATAAATAATTATTGAGATCATTCAAGTGAAAGTAACAATCATTGCAAAAAAATAGAAATATAGCAAAAATTGCTAAAAAAGATTTTATAACACCTAAGTAAATATTATATCAGAATTACCACTAAAACGTAGAAAAGAGAGGTTTTGTTGGACAGAAAAAGAAGAGATTGATATATTAATAAATATGATATTTACTAGAACTACAATCTATATTCAAAGCCATAATGATCATATATAATGTAATATAATACATAGTATATTAAATTCGTATAAATTGTTTCATAGTTTCAAGTAACGAAAAATCAGAAAATAGTATTCCATATAACTTCACTAAATTCGGTGTAATTTAGACTATTTTATTAATCGTGCCACAAATAATAACGGTTATATAAAATTTTGTTTAAACTGACCAAATAATACTCAAAGGATAGCTATAAAATACTATGAGTAAGGTAATCTAGAAAGGTCTCCAATTTTTCGATTATAACCAGTTTGTCATTACTGAAGAATTATCTGGAATAATGGCGAGTCTCAGGTAGTGTGACAGAAGTCAATAAATCAAATGATAAATCAGACAAAGTTATTCAAATGAGCTTTTCCATGCTGAATTGTGTCGTGAAATTACATTCTTTCGGAGCCATTTATCTTTCATTGATTATAGGAGGTTAATTTTCCCATTTATTATCCTAATTTAGTGTTTTTCATTGTAGAGTATTTTCATTATTGCATCAATAATCACGTGGTTGGAAAGGAGCTCCTTTCGCTATATATTATGTATTAAATAGCAGGCATCATGAAATAAATTAACAATGCTTAAGAGTAATTAAATAATAATTTAAAAAACAATAATTAGTAATTCCTTTCCAGTTTCATTCCACTTTTTGTCATTTCTATACTCGATTCTCCAGCTTTCAGTGTTATTTTATCTACTACTTCAATCTCTAAATGATGTGTATCTTTATCGTATGACAACTTTGTTCCATCTTGAAATGTAAAGATACTCACCTCTTTTTTATTTTCTGGTGCAGAGTACTTTTGTTGATATATTCCAGGAAGTACTACTCCTAAAGATAATTCTCCCAGCGGGGAAAGTATAACTACTTGCTCATCAATATCTGGCGGAGACCAATTTCTATCTTTTCCTGCTTTGCTCGTTATCCATGGCAACCAATCTGTTAAAAATTCTCCTATTTTAACTCTTACTTTTGCTTTTTCATAATCTACTTCTTTTACAACTCCTATTCGTACAATTTTTGCTAACTTTCTTTGCAGCTCTGAATTAGCAAAAGTACTCTCCTATTTTCCTATTTTCTCCTATTGTAATCGTATTTGGCTTAATCTTATTTTCTGTCCATATCGATTTACCTAAATAAAGCTGATGACTCCACTCAACCAACCACACCAAATACGCATCTAATTCGGGTCTAAATCCCATAAGTGTTGAAAGTATCAAAAATGGCGTGATATAAGGTGATCAACGGCATGTAAGTTATCTACTGATAGTAAAACAATTGAACGCAAAAAAGAGTCATTAAGATCTAATGTAAAGTGTAATAGTGCTATCTTAAATCCGTTTAAGTTATTTCTTATTTTATGAACAAGAAATAATAAAGCTGTAATAATAATCATATAAATATACACTTTCATTCCATTCATGTCACGGCTTAAAAAATGCTTATATCCGAGGTTTTGCTTGATAAATTTGAAAAATACTTCTATATCCCACCTGCGTCTGTATATTTGTGTTACTTCATAAGCCGGCATTTCAAATAAGTTGGTTAAAAACCATATTTCATCTTCTGTTCTATTTTTGATTTTTATTAGTCGTAGATCGTGCCTTGCTAGTAGAGAGAAAAAGTGGCGCCATACTGGTACAAATCGTTCGAATTACGAATAAAATCTTAGGATTTTGAAAGAATATTGTTCACATTCGCCACCTCCCACAGGTATGGCATTATCAGACTTCTATTTATGATCATACAGAGTACTGTTAAAAAAAGTTTCAGGGTGGTACAAATCGTTTGGCGAAAAAAAAAATTGCTTTACAGTGGTATGGCGGCCATTGGGAACTGTCGGAAAAGTATGGCAAGGTGATTTTCGTGAATAGCTACTCGACGATGATTAGCCTGGTACAAATGGTTGAATTGTTTTATTTAAATTAACGTATTCGCGTCGGTATGGCGGGCTGTAAGCCACACCCAAGAGGTATGGCATTACGCTACCACCTACTTCTTTTTTTCGACTATCTGAAAATACAAGCATTTTTGTGGAACAAGTCGTTCGACACTCGTTATTTATCCGACGCGTTCGATCAACGCCCACGCGATTGGGCCAGCGGTACCAGCGCTATGACCATCATTTTCCTTTTTGCCTTGACGTAATTAGACCCCTGAAGAACCGCCATACTGGTACAAATGATCTAATATTTTGTGTCACCATCTCCCGGTCTATATTGAAATAGTGAGTACCTAATAGTTTCTACTTCCACATAAATACGTGATGGACTGTACTATACAGGTCCAAATTGAAAAATTAATTTCTCTCTTTCGATTGGTCTGTTAGTTCCGGGTTTAAATCTCTCTATAACTTCGGAAGGAATTGAGCTACACTTCACAAGCTTCTTTGGTACAAGGTAGGTAGTCATAAGAAAATTGTTTATATTGATTTCGAGCCAATTTAGTTCAAGGTAAGGGGTTGAAATGGGGTGATAATTAGAAAAAAAGTGATTTTTGTTAAAATTCGAGTAATGTGTCGTTTTAGTGGTAATCGATATGACATTTTAAAACAAAATAGTGGTTTGGGTAAGAAACAGGTGTAGAAATTGAAAATGATTATAAAACTCCTGTAATATTTTTTTTGGAGTACTCAATAATATCTATTTAAAAATTTTTGTCAATGCCAGTTTTAGTGATGTGGAATTGTGTGTGTATTAGTTAACTTTGCATCGGTTTTTTTTGAAGTTATGAAAATAAAATTTTTTCATTATATAAATTTGAAGTAATTATAATCTTGATTAGTACATTCACTCTCATGATTTTTATGACATGGTAACTACAGCAGAACACATATGCTCGCATATATGTGACTATGCGACCGCACATTATTTACGTTCCCAACGGTGGGTTGCGGCGGCCATCGTATGGGGCACAATCAAAATCACTTGTTAACAGAAACAAGAATAATTGAACTTAAAAATAATTCATCAACATCGAAACATAGATCTAGAAACGAAATATCTTGAGATATAAATAAACCGCTAGACCTAGCGAACGTGAAAAAACTTGATTGAAAGTCTCCTAGTTTGTAATTCAAATAAATAATAAATGAAATAAATTTTTCCCAAAATAACAGTATCAACAATTATTAAAAATATTTTTCATATTATATATGAATAATGCCCAAATAGGGAAAGAGGAATACTTTGGAGTAGTGGCAGGTAAACACACAGTTCATGGGAAAACAAACAACAATGGGCAACGCCTATGCAATTTGGCGGAAAGGTTAGATATGATAATAAGTAGCACCAAATTCGCCCATCCAAGAAAGCACAAAATAGCATGGGAATCGCTAGATCACAGATACGGCACACAAATAGATCACGTGCTTACTAATAGGAGAAAGCAGTCGTCGGTGAAAGATGTACGAACATACAGAGGTGCAAATGCCGACTCGGATCACTTCATGGTAACGGCCACAATCAAGCAAAAAATAAAAAAATATATTAAATCTATGAAAACAACCCGAACGAAATGAGACATTGAAAAGCTCAAACATGAGAAAATAAGAAACGAATATGAGAAGCAAGTGGAAGAAACGTTATTGGAATGTGAAGAAACGGATAATGTTGAGTTGGAATGGTCTAATATTAAAAAATGTATACTGAGCTCAGCGGCAAGTCAGCTAGGGAAAGAAAATAACGGAACAAAAAAAGAATGATATAACGAAAAATGTCGAGAAATGGTCAAAGCAAAGGGAGTGGCTAGGAGGAAATGGATCAGCACGAATAACTCAGAAGACAGAGAAAGATATGAGAAAATGAGAAAAAACTGTAACAAAGCTATAAGAAAAGCTAAAAGAGAATGGACGGACAACAAAATAAGACACATAGAAAATGAAAGAAATAGTAGAAACACAAAGGTCTTCTATAAAAAAATAAATGAATAAAATAAAACACATAAAAGCAAAGTAAGAGGAATAAGAAACAAAAACGATGAAGTGATACAAGAAGAAACGCAATATAAAATTATCTGGAAAGAATATTTCGAAGAACTGTTAACAGAAGCAGCTACAGATAAAGCAATAGAGGAAGAAAAGGAAGAAGAAAGGGAGGAGAACGCAACAGAAGAACCAGCAGAAAGTGAAGTAATAGAAATCATCAAAAAAATAAGAACAGGAAAGCACCAGGAAAAGACGAGATAAATATTGAATGGATAAAGTACGGTGGAGAAGAGCTTCACGAAAAACTTGACCAGTTAATTAGAAAAATATGGAGAGAAGAGAAAATGGTTGAGGAATGGGAAGTTGGACAAATTGTAACAATTCATAAAAAAAAGGGGACCAACAGGACTGCAAGAACTATAGAGGTATAACTCTTTTAAATGTGGCATATAAAATATTGTCAGCAATAATACAGAAGCGTTTAGCTAGAAGATCTGAAGACATAATAGGTCAATACTAATGCGGTTTCATACAAGGGAAGTCCACAACCGATGCCCTTCATATAATTAAGCAAATAATGGAAAAAGCCTATGAACATAAAACTGAAATAAAAAGGCTATTTATAGACTTCCAACAAGCATTCGATTCAGTCAAAAGGAGTAAATTGATGGAACGACTGAAAAAGCAGGGGATAGAAGCTAAGTTCAGAAGATTAATTTCAATGACTATGAACAGGTCAAAAGCAAGTATACTTACAAGTAAAGGAGAAACAGAAGACTTTATAGTTAATAGAGGGGTAAGACAAGGCGATGGCCTATCAACAACATTGTTCAATTTAGCCGTAGAGTATGTTATGAGAAACGTAAATAAGGGGAATTTAAGAACGACCGGAGGCCAAATGGTCGCGTATGCAGACGACATAGTCATAGTAACGAAGCGACGAAAAATAATGAAACAAATGCTATTAGAAATAACAATAGAAGGTGAGAAGATGGGATTAAAAATAAACAGCAGCAAAACGAAGATTTGGGAAGCAGTGTGAAAACAAAATTATAAAAATGGGTGAATACGAATTTGAGGGAGTCGAAAAATTCAAATATCTGGGGGTAACGATCAGCAGTAAGGGAGAACGGAGATCATAAATAGAAGAAAAAATAATGGCAGTTAATAGGGCGTGCCATGCCAATAAGAAACTATTAAAGAGTAAATTATTAACAAGGGCCACTAAACTCAAAATTTATAACACAATGATAAGACCGGTTATGAGGTATGGAGCAGAAACGATGACAATGACAAAAAGAGAAGAGGAGGAATTGAGAATAGTGGAACAAAGAATAATGAGAACAATCCTAGGACTAATGAAAGTTGATGACAATGAATACAGGCAATGGATGAACTATGAAATACTGAGAGAAATGAACGGCGAAGATATAGTGAAACGAATAAAGGAGTGAAGGATAGAATGGCTCGGCCATGTATGGAGAAGATGAGAGGATGCGATGGTCTGCTCAGTGCTACAGTGGGAACCAGGAGGTAGGAGAAGGCGAGGAAGACCCAGATCTAAGTGGCTGAAGGAAGTGGAGGAGGATTAAAGAACAACAGGTATCGCTGGATGGAAGGAAGAAGCTAAGGACAGGGCTCTATGGAGGAAAATATGCGAGAAATTATAGGAATGATGGGGATTGATCCACCCCAGAAAGCGGATCTAGAAAGCATTCATGCGGCGCAACCTCACATAGGGTGTTTAGCCATTGTTTATTTTTTATATGATACCTTCTTACTTTTAAATATTGTTATTTTGGAAAATACATTTGTTTTATATATCATTTTAATCAATATTAATGATGTCTCAACATTTTCGCAACGTCTAGCGATTTAACAAAACCGATATATATATAGATATATATATATATATATATATATATATATATATATATATATATATATATATATATATATCTATATATATATATATATATATATATATATATATATATATATATATATATATATATATATATATCTATATACATATATATATATATATATATATTATATATATATATATATATATATATATATATCTATATATATATATATATATATATATATATATATATATATATATATATATATATATATATATATTCGAATTGTTGTTGCCTGTGTTCTATTTTAATCTCTTGATAATTATTAGCAATAACAGGCTGGTTGAATCTTAAAAAACTCGATTTTATTAAAAAGTTAAAACTTTTTAATAAAATCGAGTTTTTTAAGATTCAACCAGCCTGTTATTGCTGATAATTATCAAGAGATTAAAAATAGATCACAGGCAACAACAATTCGAATAAATAATTAAATATTGCAAGCTGAAAATATGGCAATGACCCCAAACTTAAGCTGAGTGTTTCAAAATTGTTATAAACTGTAAGTACCTTTTTTTAAAAGATCTGAAATTCTAAATAAATAAAAAATTTCATTAAAAACGGCTACTTCCATATAAACGAACTATACCGATAATTTTGCTCTACCTATTTAATATTTTCCCGCGACTAATTTCTTTGTTATTGTTTATTTACTCGTTCTTAGTTCTCGCGGATAGCATTAATCGCCTCCGTGGCAAAGTTTGACCAAATCTCCCATACCGGAGAGTTCAAACAATAAACCACAATGAGGGTGATTGTCTTCCGTATCAGAGGATTTTGTTTGTTGTACTATTTTCATCTTCAAATTTTCAATCTAATGCTTGGCTACGCCGTTCTGATGAAGACCAAAGAGTCCGAAACACGTGTCAACGGCTGCTTCCATATAAACGTGCTATACCGACAATCTTACTCCACATCTTTAATGTTTTCCCATGACTAATTTCTTTGTTGTTAGATAAATAGTACCCTATTATTTTTATTTTCAAACATTTTTTATTTTCAAACGTAGGTAAAGGTTTCTTTGGTTTCCCTTACCATCTAATGATAACAATTTTGAATGTTAATATTAGACTGAATAGCATATAATAAATAATTAGCAAGACAAAGCAGCCTTGTCTTTTTAAAAAAAATTTTTCAAATCAATAAATGTCAAAGAAATTTCAATTACGAATATCGTAGTGAAACGTCAACTTTTTAATAAAATCGAGTTTTTTAAGATTCAACCAGCCTGTTATTGCTAATAATTATCAAGAGATTATATATATATATATATATATATATATATATATATATATATATATATATATATATATATATATATATATATATATATATATATATATATATATATATATATACAGGGATATTCAAATTCGAGTCTATGCATGGGGATTTCGATAATGGTGAGAGATAGAGGGTTGCTTAAATGGGGGCAAAGTAGTGTATTTCAGAGGTTAATTATATGAATTTAAAAAATCGGACCTAACTTCTTCAGTATGGGGTTATACAGGAAAAATCTAAAATTTCGAAATTCTTTTTTTGCATTCATCTTTTTTGTACGATTTTTTTAAATTTTGCCAGTTTTCCATTGCAACTTTTTGTAGCCTTTCCAAATATCTGAATAAAATATATATTAGGCCACCCTCAACTTTTCATTTTCGAGTAGGGACCAGTATTTTTTATTGCATTTTCTCAAATGCCAAGAGTCATGTTTCATATTGGCGTTTTATTTTCATCTAAATCATTTAGTGTTTTGGAAATATTGAACTAATACCATATACCAATATAATAATCTTTACCTTATTCTATGAAATTTTTTTTAAATTACAGCTGAAATAAAAAAAAATTTTGAAATTTTAATGGTAATAGTTCAATATTTCCAAAACACTCTGTAATTCAGATGAAAATACTACGACAATATGAAACATGACTATTGGCATTCAAAAAAATGCAATAAAAAATACAGGTCCGTATTTGAAAATTAAAAGTTGAGGGTGGCCTAATTTATACGATACCCTGTATGTAATTTTTATTCAGATATTTGAATAGCCTACATAAAGTTGCAATGGCTATGTGTCAATTTGTTTTTCAAAAATTCCCAAAAAAAAAAGATATAAGCAATAGAAGAATTTCAAAATTTTCGATTTTTCCTGTATGACCCCAGAACTAAAGAAGCTAGATCAGATTTTTTAAATCCATATAATTGACCTTTTGAAATATGCCACTTTGCCCCCATTTATCCCTCTTTCTCTCACCGTTATCGAAATCCCCATGCATCGACTCGAATTTGAATAGCCGAATATATATATATATATATATATATATATATATATATATATATATATATATATATATATATATATATATATATATATATATATATATATATAGCAGCCCAGTCAAGCGTTACCTGCAGCAACGCTGTAATACCAAATGGCGAATGCGCCAGGCCAGCCGCACAACCTTTCATATAAAACCTTCTTCATGAAAAAGCACCTAGATGTGCCAAAAAATTATATATATATATATATATATATATATATATATATATATATATATATATATATATATATATATATATATATATATATATATATATATATATATATATATATATATATATATATATATATATATAGAAAAAGGAGTATTGCCGTAAAATTTAGATAATAAAGTCTATGAGTTCTCGGCAAATAAAAAGGGGCCAACTAACGAAGAATCACAACCATTTCGTTAATGATTATATATTTCGGATATAGATTATATCCTTCCTCAGAACTCTACAAATGTACATGGTATTAGAACATAATTAAAAAGTTAAAATAGGTATTCACAACTTACAACTAACAAGGCTGGATGTAAATTAAACCATAACAGAAAATGCAGTGTATGTTGAATATAAGAGTCACCAACAGTACTTAATAAAACATTGAAACAAAAATAAGAGCTAAATCCAAAATCAATATCGAAATCGACAACATAACCCTCCAACGAATCGGAAGCAATAAAATGACAAATGTCAAACAGGTTCCCAACATTCACAGTAACCATAGATTAACGTCTCCGTGTAAGAGGTGTCACCTAGATAGACAAACAGAGGGTATAGATGTCATATGAACAATACAAATATGAAGTCAACACCAAAGAATATCAACAAAGAACAGAGAACAAAACTTTTGACAGACAAACCACGATGAATTTCAGACAAAGAAACACCTGGAACAAAAACACAATCAAAAATTCAGAGAAAGAAGATGACTATAGACACAACTAAGCCTTGCAATGTCAGTTCTTTTATTAACGTTGTTCGGATTATGATTTATATGGCACATCTCTAAAAAAATTCTTTTTTGACCATTGGATGCCCTATCCAAAATTTTGAAATTTGCAAAATCAAAACAATGTCCCATACTTGTCGAATGGAGTGCCAACGCACATCTATCCGGGTGAAGTCTGACATCACTCTTATGGAGAGTTACTCTTCTTTTGATGGTCTGAGATGTTTGACCTATATATATATATATATATATATATATATATATATATATATATATATATATATATATATATATATATATATATATATATATATATATATTTATATATATATATATCCCATCACAATCCAAGCAAGGCACACTGTAAACAACGTCTGAATTGGACGATAGAGGAATCCTGTCTTTCAATTTCGTGAAAACACATCGACCTACCAGAAAGTTATATTTAGCCAATTTAAGATGTTTAAAACTTGAGAAGATGTGTGAAAGCTTCACAGTTAGAGCTGAGAAATATGGTATAGATCTATATTCAATAACCGGAGTCTGTGAGTTAGTTTGTGACACATCCTCCGTGTGGTGGATCATCTGAGGTGCGGGAATAGATCGCCTAGCATCAGTATTCCATAAAATCTTCCTATCGTCCAATTCAGACGTTGTTTACAGTGTGCCTTGCTTGGATTGTGATGGGATATATATATATATAGGTCAAACATCTCAGACCATCAAAAGAAGAGTAACTCTCCATAAGAGTGATGTCAGACTTCACCCGGATGGATGTGCGTTGGCACTCCATTCGACAAGTATGGGACATTGTTTTGATTTTGCAAATTTCAAAATTTTGGATAGGGCATCCAATGGTCAAAAAAGAATTTTTTTAGAGATGTGCCATATAAATCATAATCCGAATAACGTTAATAAAAGAACTGACATTGCAAGGCTTAGTTGTGTCTATAGTCATCTTCTTTCTCTGAATTTTTGATTGTGTTTTTGTTCCAGGTGTTTCTTTGTCTGAAATTCATCGTGGTTTGTCTGTCAAAAGTTTTGTTCTCTGTTCTTTGTTGATATTCTTTGGCGTTGACTTCATATTTGTATTGTTCATATGACATCTATACCCTCTGTTTGTCTATCTAGGTGACACCTCTTACACGGAGACGTTAATCTATGGTTACTCTGAATGTTGGGAACCTGTTTGACATTTGTCATTTTATTGCTTCCGATTCGTTGGAGGGTTATGTTGTCGATTTCGATATTGATTTTGGATTTAGCTCTTATTTTTGTTTCAATGTTTTATTAAGTACTGTTGGTGACTCTTATATTCAACATACACTGCATTTTCTGGTATGGTTTAATTTACATCCAGCCTTGTTAGTTGTAAGTTGATAATACCTATTTTAACTTTTTAATTATGTTCTAATACCATGTACATTTGTAGAGTTCTGAGGAAGGATTTAATCTATATCCGAAATATAGACATTATTAACGAAATGGTTGTGATTCTTCGTTAGTTGGCCCCTTTTTATTTGCCGAGAACTCATAGACTTTATTATCTAAATTTTACGGCAATACTCCTTTTTCTATATATATATATATATATATATATATATATATATATATATATATATATATATATATATATATATATATATATATATATATATATATATATAGGCGGCTATGGAGGCTAAGCCGCCTCCTCAATAATATTCCGTGTATCACTACTATATTATTTTGAATAGTCAGCATTAAGCATATTCATATTATTCAAAATCATATTATTTTATGCACCTACCTTCCTTTCAACCTACATTATATAATATAATTTATTAATTACGATAGAAGGTATTTACATTTACTGCTTACTGTATTTCATTAATTTCAAGATTCCATAACAACAGTGGCAATGCTGCAGAGGCTTAATAAGGTAAAGGCGCGTTCATAATTCCATATGCCATGCCAGAGAGAAAAGGAAACGTTGCGAAAGAATATATCTTATTCACTTTATTGAAATAGCCAACAGGGGTAAAAGCAACACCGATTGAAGCTAGCTGCTCGGTTGAAAAAAGATACATCAATTCTCACACAATGTCGATCAATCACAACTATAGAGTTTCGGGTAAAATCGAGTGCATTCGTTGGAAAGCATTAATCGTAGTGACTAGTGAAAGAAAACAGTTTGTTTATTCATTTTTCTCGCGTATTGTTTTTAAAATGAGTTCGGTTACTGAAGTTAATTTCAAAGGTGACTTAGGGAAATATTTGTTATCCCATAACTTCAGTGCACTTATGACGATAATGTTTTAATAAAAACATTGCGACCTACCCCGGAAGTAAACAATTTGGTGCAGCGTAACAAAAACCAGAATTGCGGTTTCAATATCAGAAATTATGAGAGACATCCTTGGCTAACCGGATCACAGGCAAAAAATAAATTATTTTGTTGGCAATGTTTACTTTTTACTAGGGAAAATGTCTCTGTTTGGCATTGGCATCTATGCAGGAATTATAAAAAAATAGATGTCTATACCAAAGAATTTATTTAAATTTTTTTGTTTAGGTCTGAATGTATATTTTATTATTTTATTTTGTTGTTATTTTATTAAGTTTTGTTTGACTTTTATGACAAGAATTTTATTTTAGTCTATTTTTGGGAGGGACCTATATTATTTCTGGCAAGAAAAAACTTTCACCTCCCCGTTGGTTCTTGCTGGGCAACAATTGATTAATTCCTCGAATAGATATCTATTTAATATTTTAGGGTGCTTGTTTTACTTTGATTCCCTTTAAATTATAAGGCGGTTGACCTTGAAATCCTAAAAATTTTCGCCTATGGTGTATTTTTTAACACCTCTTGTAGCCTCCTTAAACCAACACCTCGCGAGCAGCCACTGATATATTTATATATTTATATATATATATATATATATATATATATATATATATATATATATATATATATATATATATATATATATATCCATTAAAATGGTGCGTAAAATTGAATGATAAATAATCATGCAATAAATTACTAACACTTGAAGAAAAGAGTATAACACTCACCAGAACGTAAACAGCAAAGGGCATGACAACGACTGCAACTAGTAAATCAGCAACTGCTAAACTAACGATGAAATAATTCGTAGCAGACTGAAGTGTTCTTTCCCTGTACACACTCAAAATTACCAAGACATTCCCGAACAACGTGAAAATAGGAAACAAAATCAGAATTAGCGCCCAATAGTTATATTCGGTGTGTACAACAGTATCATTGAAACACGTGGTATTGTCCTCACTAGCCGCAGAACAATTAACTCTTTCGTAGACACTGAAATCGGAAACGTTGCTGAAGTTCAATTTATCCAGAATTTGATTTATATCATCAAATATAAAAAGAGCCTTCCGTATGTCAGTTTCAGAGAAAAACTCGTCGGAGAAATTCTGAGCTTTTACTGAATCATCGAAAAAAGGTTCGAATGAAGAAGAATTAGAATCACCCATGGTTGCCAAGTTCATGTTTTCATTATGCTCGGAATACTTTTCTTTTCTCCATTCTTCCTGGATAAAGAGGAAACATATATATTTGTATTTGGTGGTGAGTTCATAGTTTGGGAATTCACGATACCGTATGAAATGATCAGGTATTATTTTCACATCAAAGAAAATATATTTGTTTATGAAGTACTGGTTTAAATATGATTTTTATTCATGTTAAAGTTTTTCTAATGTTCAAAAAATATGTTGAGCATTCCTTATCGTAATGGTCTATTTTGTATCATGTCGAACTTTCACTTGCAGAATCTTCAGTTTTGAACACCTATTTTATACACTTATTCATTCAATGTCTCATATATTATATTTTTTGGGACAGTGCCAAATTGAAATTTAGTTATTTATTAATAAATTCTTTAAGTTGATATTTGTTTCACTCAGCCCTCTTTCATGGAGCGAATTTGAGGCTGAAACTTATTTTGACATTCATACTCCAAACTCAACAATCTGAAGTTAGTCAGGCAATAATCCCGCGCGCGAACTCATACGTCATGTCGTGTCGGAGTATCTAGGAAAACACGACCGCTTTCCACCAGATCGCGAACAACTCTGCGCTGTTTTCGCGACAGATTCGGGGGTAAAAGCGCATGGTTTGGAGCCGCCCTATCTTTCCATTCGTATATAGGGGTTGCCTATTTCGCAAACCTGGCGCGGGAAAACTCCTCACCGAAAATTCGGCCGTATTTCAGCCCATATGGTGTTTTCATTGCTAGCTAAAGATTCTGCTTGGATAAGAGACATTTCTGTGTACACACAACAAACTTGCTTATAGGCGATATTAAAATTCACTTTATGTTCAAAATTTTGAATGTCTGATGAAATATCAATGACTCTACTTACCTTTTCAGAACTCAAAACT
This sequence comes from Cynegetis impunctata, assembly GCA_030704885.1. NCBI lineage: Eukaryota > Metazoa > Arthropoda > Insecta > Coleoptera > Coccinellidae > Cynegetis > Cynegetis impunctata. Next base: position 41,980 of record JARQZK010002221.1, read on the forward strand.
GATTCTAAAAAGATTTGTCCTTGTGAATTGTAATGAAAAAGATTATGACACCGAATTATAGAAATAAGGTTCACTTATTCATGATATATTCAACAAAACTGAGTATTAACTGGAATCGGTAATTGATTTTGCGTATTTCCTCCGAAGGAACTGCAAATATTTAAAAGTAATTAAGTAATTTTTCATATGAATGAATATGTATATATATAAATATATATATATATATATATATATATATATATATATATATATATATATATATATATATATATATATATATATATATATATATATATATAACTGAGATTGAAATCTCGCACATAACTTGGTGAAACATCATAATGAATAAAGTATAAACTTTAATATAAAAAACACTTGGCTTAAGTTTCACTATATAATATTATATAGTGAAACTAAAGCCAAGTGTTTTTTATTTTAAAGTTTATACTTTATATATATATATATATATATATATATATATATATATATATATATATATATATATATATATATATATATATATATATATATATATATATATATATATATATATATAGGTATACATAGTGACAATAAACTCAATCAAAATTATTGCAATCAAGATGTAAAGAATTTGTTTCATATTTCTATCAAAATATCGAATATAACTGGCCTTTTATTCTACAAGAAGTAACTAATGATAACTCAACTTATGTTCCTATGAATAGCGGATAGAATATAAGTGCACTTTTGAATTATATATATATATATATATATATATATATATATATATATATATATATATATATATATATATATATATATATATATATATATTTATATACTACATAAAGTGAACAAGGAAAATTCTTCAATAATTTAAAAAATTATCATTACAACTTTCCAAGGGAGCTGGATATATGTATTTCCTGACGAGAGTTCTATATTCACAATCCAACAGTGAATTATAGAAATCATCGAGTCTCTTGATTCAACATCTGCATATAGCAGTACGAAAATACGTTTCGATCTTATTAGATCTCGTCAGTGCAGCTTCTTGATACGGAGTGAATTAACAAAATTTCAAATTGTTCCCCAATACAAATCGTGACCGAGCTACTATTTGGATAACAACCCACAGCGCCCTCCACCAAGGATATTGGAAACCAACAACTAACCGCTTAGATCGAAAATAAAGAATCATGTCGGTAGAATACATAACTTCCTGACATAAAATGTCTAATCTGCATAGTTCTTTAATCACTTCTTCTTCTGCCTGTGCCCTATGTTTCACAGCACGTTGGCGATTGTCTGTACTCTTCATTCAATGTGCAGAGTACCGTTTTTGGCTCTTCGAAATATGGTGGCTGCGTCGCTAATGTTACACCAGTTCCTTATGTTTCTTAGCCAGACGTGTTGCTTCCTTCCTGGGCCTCGACGTTCCTTTATTTTTCCCTGTAGAATCAGTTTAGGAATGTAATATTTGTCGCCTCTAAGGATATGGCTGAGATAGGAAACTTTTCTTTCTTGAACGATGTTAAGTAGTTCTCGTTCGCAGCCTGCAGTTCTTTTATTTTCTTCATTCGTGGCATGTTTGGTCCATGGCATGCGCAAGAGTCTTCGGAGAGGCCACATTTCAAATGCTTCGATGCGGCTCAAGGTTCTAACTTTGAGAGACCACGTTTCTGCGCCGTATAGTAAGATATGCCATATGTAGCACTTAATTACCCGTAGTCTAAGTGATAGCGGGAGACTGCGAGCTAATAGGACGTTTTTAAGTTTAAAAAATGTTGTTTTCGCATAGTTCATTCTAAGTTTAACTTCTTCATCGCAGTCCCATCGTTCGTTGATCGTGGCACCCAGATATTTTAGCCGTGACACTCGCTCTATAATCTTTCCATCGACCGTCAGTGCGATATTGATTATGGCCTGGCGACCCAACACCATGAGTTTGGTCTTGGTAGCGTTGATTTTAATACAAAAACGTTTGCCTATGTCCTCTATCCTATCCATCATTTGTTAGAGATCCTCTAAGGTTGTTGCCAAAATTGCTGTATCGTCTGCATATCGTATATTGTTAATTGGAAGTCCGTTAATCTTAATTTCTCTACTTTCCCCTTCCAGGGCTATTTGGAAGATCTTTTCCACGCAAAAATTATATTTAATCACTTCTATTATTAAACCAATAGTTTACCTTTATTGATATTTTTTTATTGAATTATAAAAATTTTCACGTTTATTTTTCCAAAATATCGTTTTCAAATTTATTGGACAGTGAATTTTTTTCAAAACACTTCTCTCTCTTTCTCCATCTTCATTAATTGCAAAAGTAATTTCTTTTGAAATAAAACGAAAGATGTAATGTCTTCTTGTTGTCCAAGTTTGCTGTGAAATGTGTAATTAATATTAGATTTAATGGTTTTCAGAAATCTAACTTAATACGTGTATGGCGTGTTTCGATATACTTTACTATCATCAGCTACAAACAGTAAATTTTACAGATACAGTTTACCGAAACATGTTATACAATTAATTGAACTTCCATATTTTCCCATAATCCTGTTTGAAGGTAGTGCAAGATTCAAGTGGAAAACTGCGTGAAATGAATATCACTTCATCTTGAGTTCATTTTATTCACATAATTCGCGATATTCAGATAGAATCTAAGAAACCGAATGAGTTCCAAACATTTTTCTATCATAAAGATTCAATTTATGAAATAATACAAAGCCTCCAAATGTCTCGCTTTTCCTATCTTAATGGCAAAACGAATTTATAGGCAACATAATATTCCCCTTCTTTATTTCCAAACTATTAAACCCTCCTGCAAATGGAGACGACACGAGAATCTTAGAGACGAGGAAAACTCGATAGCTGTTATCATTCCGAAATATGTGTGAATTCAGCATAAGTTTGTTGTTCTTTGCGAAAGATGAAAGCAATAACTATGTGATCATTAGTTTCCGTTTCCAGGTAATTTAATTACAAAGACTTGGCAAATATGAGCAATTTGTACTTCCAAAATGTTAGATAATTGGTGTTTCTATTTATGGGAAAGGTTGCTCTAATAGAGTTCGAACTTCTATCAATATAGGATTCTTGAAGATCTATATTCTGGTCTGGATGAAGCGGCTTTTCGACCTATATTACATGCATTGTACTCTACTACAAAGAATTTTCGGAAATGCATATTCTCGTATCTTTAACAATATTAAATTAGGTACTTGGAAATCGAGCGACCTTTCTAATCGAATGTCTGCTTCAACGTCATCGCTTTTGAGAATATTCTTGTAATCTGCATCGCCTGAGAAGCACAGTATTTTCTCGATTCATTCCAATTTTAGTTTTAAAATAGATATATGTTTAAAATCAGTCCGGTGTATGTGTTTATTAATTCGTCAATAGAGTACATCCATTAGTGAGCTTTTGCTTTTTTTCGGTTCATTATCAGCTTTGATCAGTTATGGCAGTAAGCATTCGGGGCCCACAGGCGAGAATCGTTTTGGGCCCCCCATAAGTTACGTTTCCGTTGTAACATGTCCCGGGCACTTATATTACAACATGGGCCGGCACATGAGTGTGCCGAATATATCGGTAAATAATGGATAGTTTTTGGAACGTAGTTCCTTACGGCTGACTTGGGGGAGATAGGGCTTTCGCTGCAGGACCAAACTCAAAAATAAGCGAGACTAAAAGTGTGACGGAAGTATACTGACTGACGAAAGTTATATTGTAACACAAGTGAATATTGTATACCTTTCTCTTTCTCCCTCTTTCTTTCCGTTCTCCCATCCCTTCTGTTTCTGATCCCACTCCGCCACGTCAGTCGCCAACTGGCCAATGCATTATATGTACCCATTAATTCATGTACAAGCAACCCGAAAGTTATATGCATGAAAGAACAGATTAGAATATGAATCAGATATAGCATAATGAAAAGATAAAGCTTTACAAATTTGTTCCATAAAATAATTACTACGTGTAGTAGGTTTATATTCAATTATATAGCGTGGCGATACGATATCCTCTCGTTATATACACTCTTGCAATTTTTGCATTGCGTTGACGACAGAGTGGTCTAAGTACTGAACCCTGGTGTGCCGTATTTCTGGGTTCGAATCCCAGAGGTTACTCCTGGCTTTTTTAATTTTTTATTTACAATCTCGTAAGAGCCCCACATTTCAATATTAATTATTTCAACTTGGATTAGTATAAGTTATCACTTCTGTCGTGCGCCCCGACATGCACATGTTTCGTTTACGCAAATTGTGGTCCTTCTATCATCCGAAGGTACCTCGTTCCTACCTGGTGTCCCATGACACCCTTTTTCTTGTCTTTCTCTTAAGCATAGCATATCAGTGAGTCATACAATTAGAAACAATTATTGATACATATGACACATGTATTCGTTTAGTTTTAAAAAAAATCATGTGAATTAAAATATTTGCCGCTTTTGGCCGGGGGCCCATTAGGATGGTTACACGCGTATCGGTTAAGAATCGGCCGATATCAGGTAGCGATCGTGTACCAACCTTTCACATGTAGCCGGTTATCGGCCGATTTGGTACAAAGGAGGTCGAGACGCGAGCGTTAAATAGTCTTTTTTGTCCAAAATGGACAGAAAGTATTATGGCAACGTGGCTATTGCATCGGTGAAGCCGTCGGCGTTTAGAATATATTTGGTGCACTCAATCATTATAAGGACTTTTGTGGATGCATTTTATACTTTTTTTCAAGACCTAAGAGAGCACGAATACAAATTCTTTAACTATTTCCGAATGTCCATTTCTTCTTTTGATGAATTATACAGTCATCTTAAGGATACTATCCAGCGACAGAATATTGTAATGAGAGGTTGCATTCAACCTATCCAAATGTTAGCGTTTTGTCCCATAGAACAGGCTTAGCTTCTACCAACGTAATCAAGAATTCTGTGTTAATATTCATATTATCTGCCATTATTAATGAATCATAATAAACAAAACCTCTTAAAAAAACCGATTTATAAACCGAGCAGCCGGACGGTCCTTCTTATCCATTGGCCACTGTGAACAAGTGCCCCGTGTTCCACGGAGCCCTTAGTTCATGTCAGATCAGCAACCGCTATTACCGGTTAACCCTTTCGCTCACGGTATACAATATATTGTACATCACTTTACGTGAATCCTAACGAATTTGTAGTATGCTTCCATCCACTTTACTCACAAAGTACATTATTCTATACACATCTTTATTACTATTTCAAATTGTTTCCTTCATCTACCGTTGAGTAGTTTACCCAAAAAATTTCTATTAATGGTACCTGTTACTGAGTATTAGCGGTTGTTTCAAAATGTTGAAATGAGGTGGCGCTTCAAACTTTAAAACATGTTATGAAATTTTTGCAATATGTATTTTGGTAATAACCGAGACGTGTATTTTTTACTTTCATAGTGAACTTGTTGAAAATTTAGTTTGTTTTTTCCATATTAGCGTAAATATTCACAATATATTGTACATTATGAGTAAACGTAAATCGACAGGTATTGGAAAAAACTCCAAGTTATTCACGTCAAATTTTGTTATATTAGATTTGTTTCATAGTGGTCATATTGAAAAATAGTCAAAAAGGGCATTAACTGAAGAACAACTATTAAAACTAATTGAGGAGGTTTTACCAAATATTGAAGGGATTAGTGATGACGACGATGACGATTATGGGTGGGGAGATAGGGCAACACCTCCTCCTGTTCTTTAGGAGGTGTTGGATAGGGAAGTAGATGTAATCAATGATGATAATGCGGTTAGGTTATCATTTACCGCTATAGGCGTCCGAAATTAAGATCGTAGCGCCGGAACCCGGAACGGCTAATATCGGTACTAGAGCATGGGAGATTAGCTGTTTGTTTACATTGGTTGTAATGGTATTTACGTTCATTTCGTTTTGAGTTTTCGAACGTTTATCGTCGTAATTTGTGTTTTTTTTGGACTTTGTATTTTCCTGTGATATATTGTGTTTAGATTGAGGACAATTTTATCTCTGTTCAACAGTAGATAACCTACCTACATCAAGTTGAAATTTACACTGAGTTTTTATCATTGAACATGAAAATCAATAATAAAATAAAGTAGAGGACGAATAAATTAATTGGTTAAAGGAACTATGTATACCTCATGAAAAGGCTGTATGATAGAACACCTATTTATTTAAAAAATGAAAAAACTTTCAAAAGTTTCAAGAAAACATCTCTGACATGTCTACTTTCATTACGAACTGAAGAATTTTTGAGTATAATGGACAAAACTAAGTACTTACCAGCTAAACTGAAAGAAACAACATGAAATAAAAGAAGAATTAATATGAATACTCTGCTTGAATGGTTTGAACGTAATAAGTTATTATATTTTTTGAATTTTCCTGACGTATAACAGCTATCCTAAAAGTACGGAGGACTTCTGAGAGTCTGGTTTTTTTGATAGAATCTCTGTTTTCCTGATTATATAATTGAATATGTTAGTTTTTACCTAGCTATAGAGTCCAAATTTATTTCATATTCTTGATGTTATGATAAACTGTTATTTTGGTTGTGAAAATAAATATCATTTGTTATTATTATTTTAATAGTATCTCTGGTTGTTACATGAAAGAAAATACAATAATCTAGAATCTCTGGATGATGGCCCAGGTTCAGATTCCGATAAAAGTGGAAGATTTTTCGTTGGAATAGCATTGGACTTCAAAAACTCTACGTTTTCGGTTAGCTGAAAATTGCACATCATTAGTTGGTATAATTCTATATGGAAAAATCCACAAACTTACTGCAGGGAAAATAATTATTCTCAGTAAACTGTGAAGAACAACTCTCTTAAGTTCAGACATTTTTTTTCAATCTTCAAGTTATGAATCCACACCTTTCTTCTGTCCATAATTTCCTTGTTTCCCAACTTTGTTTGAAATGCAACTTTGAATTGTCCAGCTTTCAGAAAGGTATGTAAGCTATATTCGGTTCTTTTTTGCCCAATATGAACAATAGAATACACAACAATAGTGATTCATCTCTTCTGAACGTTTGTAAACGATCCAAAATACAATTAAAACTCAACAACTTCTCATATAAAATACACTTAAACAGATGTAAACAAAGCAATCTATCTCCCATGCTCTAGTAATATTCGACAACGGTAGGGGGCGTATCGCTTATTATGTTTTCCCTATAGATGAAAAATATTTTTCTTCCTTATGCAAATTCCCTGAATGTACATATTTATAGGATGAATTTTGTTTGTACTAATTGCAGTACCTATACATTTATGCATTTCAAAAAAACCAAATTTTTTTGTTATATCACACAAATAAATGATCAGTCGTAACCATATGTCGTTTTTCAATTGCATTTTATTTTACAAAATACACGACCACTTATTCAAAATGTGCAATATATTGTACAAGTCATATTTACCGTTTCCTCACAATGTACCTGCAGTATATTGTACAAATGACTCCCCCTAAAATGGATGACATAAAATATTTTTGAGCACACCAAAAAAATTGAAAATGATAAAAGAGTATATCTTTATAATTTCAGATTTTTATCTTAGAAAAAAATGCGTGAACGAAAGGGTTAAGATGTTATTTTCCGAAAAAAAAAAACCAACGTTAATCGAATGCTCGGTTGGCAAATGGTGGAACTTTTTTAATTATTAAGCATATAAAGTAAAACGCTTGGCTTGATTTCACTAATATAAGTTTAATTTAGTCAACAGATGTTTCAGGCTTTTAACTCATTATCAAGACTGATGACAAACTAAAGTTGATTATAAAGGTAACAATCTATCTATTAATAATACCCACTCATCAAAGCAGTATTATAAATAGATTTTCACATTTTCAACTTTAGTTTGTCATCATATCTTGACGAGTGAATTAAACTAGTTTATTTTTTAATTTTAGTGGAATCAAGCCTACTGTTTTAATTTATTTAATTAACGTATTTATTTTCTGAACTGCAGTGATGTCTATAAAATTTGATATCAAAGACATAGACTATGAAAAGTCATTGACGATATGGCTTGTCTGAAATCTAAATGGGTATACCTGGTTAATCAACAGAGAATTCTTAGCACTAACGTGCGTAAAGCAGATGCTAGACTCATTTTTCCGGATTACTTTAAAATTACCTATTCATCTTATAGTCTATTATATAGGGGGCTTTGAACATTGGGCCACCACGCTGGCGCAACCATGACTTACTGTTGTCGCCACCATGGTACTTTCACACACTGGAAAGTGTGTGAAAGCCAATACAATAGATTCAAACTTGGAAGGTACGAAGCAGGAGCGTTGACATTAATATTTTTGCGTTCACAGAAACGCCGCCAAAATCTTACATATTCGATACATCCCTTTTGCATTAGCGAACTGCAACTATTTAGATCTCAGGAATATCCCAGATATATTTCATCTTACAAGAATGAGTCAATGAGTGTTGGAACTTCTAAGCTGCCAGAAAAATAAAATTACGAGGAACAAGTACCTACATTCTCAAGGATAGCTGGTTGTTACGTTAACAGAAGAGTGAGAAAGTGAAAATTTTGACAGCCTCCATCATATGTGTAGGTATAAGTTTTCAACTTTGTCCCTCATGATAGATCTCCTCTCAATTTTTATTATGAACTATCTCTTATGTTAAACCTATCATAACTCTTGATGCAGGTATATCTTCACTAGACAAAGTACCGTCAAATGGGGTGAATCGGGACTAAGGGGTGAATCGGGACACTCAGGGTTATGGTCAAATTAACGGCAACCCTTTCTCGAGGTAACCGTTTTCTGCTCAGTTAGCAGTTAGAAGATGAAACAAACATACTGGCGCTTTTGTTGACATTAGCCACCTGTTACATTAGTGTCTACTACAGAATATAAGAGAGCCACAAAATTTTATTTAAAATGAACGACTTTTTATTGATTAAAAATCTTCGCCTGGAAAGCACAAAAGGAATAGAGGAAGAAGAACTGAAAATCTTCATATTATAGTCTGAAGTGTTTTATGCACAGGAAAAAATAATTTATCAGAAAAAAAATTAAACTTTTGTAGATACGATTTTTAAAGCAAAAAATGTCACTTCAAGGGGTCAATCGGGACAATAGTAAAGACGTAGAAAAAAGTACCTGGGACACGTGTGTGCCAAAATTATAGTGCTCAAACGTTGCAGATAGCTGTACAACAAATCAAAAGAGGTCAAATCGGCATACGGAAGATCGAGCAAAGATTTTGAAAAATGGTGTTATGTTAAACGTTCATTTGTTAAATAATCTGTTTTTCATGTTGTTTGTAACTTTCAAATATTTTTCTGTTCCGATTCGCCCCATTACTGGGGTGTATCGATCATTTCTAATGAAAGAAATGGGTGTCTTGATTGACCCCAATCGCAGGGCGAATCGGGACACCTACAAAAAAATTTCTTTTCAATCACCTGACAAAGTGACAGGTAAAGATGGTACGGCGTTTTAAAGCTCTAGCAGAGACCCTTTGGCGATGCTTTGGAGCCTCTATATCATTTAACGAAAAAGTTATTTACAAAAACATGTAAAAACTGTCCCGATTCGCCCCGTTTGACGGTACCTCACTGGACTGATGCCTCTGCCAAAATGCTGAAGTGTGCATAATGCACTGATATTATTCTCATATGTTTATATTTATACAGTGTATCTCACTAAAATTCTTCATTAATAACATAACAACAATGCTCATATACGAATATAGCTGACGCAAACACCTAGCGACGATGTCGTATCAATCGCCTAGCAATCTTATCGGCCACAGTTTCAGGCCTATCTTTCATGTGTCAAGTTCCTAAAGTATAACGTGCGATTAAAGGAAACCTCGTTGCAATAATAAATTACCTGTTTCGTTGAACCAAGCTAAGCGAGGAAATAAAGAAGCTGAATATTTTTCCCTTTAAGATTATTAATATCACATTTTGAGCAGAATTTTCTAAAAACTATTGCAATATAGTAGTTAAACGATGCATTTTAGTTCAAAGAGCGTCTGTAGATGAACAGTATTGAAAACATAATACCCTAGAATTCTTCTCCTGAAGATAAAGAGTATCTCGAAATTTCATTAAGGGCCTGCCTTCACAATATCCGGTAAACTAAGAACCCATAGCGTACATTTTCATACTAAGAGTTCAACAAGTGGAAAGTCGATAGATATAAGATGTTGAAGTAAAAAGATATTGGAGCAAAAATATATTGCGGTGCCTATATCACCCTTTTCAGATAGGCGTGGAGGACTGTAGGGTTTCCTCTTCAGTGAATTCATGAGGAAAATTAAAGAAACCCCAAAACCTCTTACAGGATCATGTTATTAGATCAATTTCTGTATGATGTGGTTCCATGAGAAGGCTTTATAAATTGATTATTTCCAATTATTCACTAGACTTAATCCGAATTCAAAACCTTGAAATTTCTGATATTGAACTATTGAAATATTTGAAGAAATTTATTGCGACTGGTATCTGAAAATGTCTACAAATAAGAACAATATTTTCGCATGATGAATTGGCATAAGCCATGTTCAGTTTTCTGCCTAGGATTATGCAATTATTAATTTCCAAGGAATACAATATTGATGTGAAAATGGCTTGACTACGTTAATGGAAAATATTACTTCCGCTAATAGTTTAAAACCGTTAAAAGCCGTTTAAGTTATAAAAGAGTTATATGAGCTATAGAAGGTTTCAAAACATAAGAACCCTAAATAAAATGATGTGCCAAATCAGAATATCTTATAAACTTATTTATAACAAGATGCATAGGTATCATGTAAAAATGAAATGAATAGGTACGTATGAATTTATAAAAATGGAAATTACATAACATCTCTTGGAAAATTATAACAGAAGAATTAGGCTTTATAGAATATGCCTTAAAAAGTTATCGTTGAAGAAAAAAGTAGATATGCTAATTTGAATAATGTGAGTTTCAAGCATGTCTATATAAATATCTAAAATTCACTACGGAAAGAACATTGAAATGCGTTGATCTTTCGGGTTGGGTGATAATACAGAAATTTTTAACCGATCATCAGTAACATAATGTGATTCTGAACAATAAAGCTTGTAAAGATTAATGACTAAATAAAAACTTTAGTCATACTGAAAAACTTAAAATCATTCATTTCATTGAAAATATCTGCACAAGTGCACAGGCAAAAAAACTCATAGTTTGACCAAATTAAATTCTATCACAAATATGAATATCTATAACTTTCAAAAAGTTCATAATATTACATTTTAAATTCTCTCCATTTCAAGAAGATAAGGCATCAATAATCTCTTAATAATTGTTAATGTCAATAAAGATACTGCCTGGAAGTGGAACAAAGTCCTTATCTTATTCAGTGTCCGTAATAAAACTTCATCAGACTAGTGAATTATTCTGATTATCCAATGGGAACGGAAGTGAAATGTGGTATTCTTGGCTTTGTGTCAAGACCCTTCATCTGCAATTTTTTCGAAAGTATGGCATGCCTGTTGACCGAAGTCGAAGTTATATACAATTGCAAATCAGCTTGCTATATCAGTCCTATATTACAGGTTTAATCGAGACGCAGTTCCGATTAAACTTATATAATGAGTGATGGCGCTCATTTCCCACTGAGTGGGGTGGTAAAACAGAATTTATGATAAGGACCCGCCCCGAGAATCCACATAACAGTCGCAAAAAATCTACTCCCACAGTGTATAACTACTTGGTACGGAACTGAGGTCATCATTAAAATGCAAACACTTTTTTGCGTATCCAACTGAAGACTGCTCTAACGAACAGGAATTTTTTCCAAAAGGATGGTGCCACCCTGCACACCTTTCATGGTTTTGTGCAGGTATTTCGAGGCATGTTCCCAGAATAATAATCATACGTTTTTGGGACAGTTTATGCCCCTCAAGATCATTTGATTAGAGCACCTTCCATTTTCTCTGTGGGTTTACCTTAATTCTCCTGTATATTCTCTGCGACCATTAGCAGAACTGAAGGAGATACCTAATTAAAGACGTAAAAATAGACAGCCAAATTCATAAGTGATTTTTGACGAAAATAAGAAAATTACATTTTGGATGATGGTCACGAATTTCCCAAAGTAATCTTTCACATACGTTCATGGACTTATCGAGGAGGTGGCAGGGAGAGAGCTATTTATATTTCAACTACATACATCTAATATTTGGTGTAGGTGTCTTCGATTATTGTGTAGGACAAAACAAGCGCGAGTTAAGAAATTTCTCCCCACTGTGTCGGAAGCTAGGTTATTGGACACGTTATTAATTCCAAATCAGAAAAGAATTTATGTAATTTTATAGAATTTAAATTGTCAAAAAATAACTTACAAGGTACCTATACTATTCATCTCAAAAATATCTGATTCTCTAGACTAGCCTTAGAGTGATTTTCCATGTTTTATCATATCTTTCTGAGGAATGTGGATTTCTAGATCTTGTGGCTAACATCATATTTTAAAATTTATTCGTTGATTAATTATTATTAAACTACTCTCCTTGTATATTTATATTTGTGATTCATTCTTATTTCATATAAAATATGCAAGTTAAATGAATACGACATAATATTGTTCGCTATTCAATTTCATGAAAAGATAATTTAACAGAAAACACATCAATTAGTCGCACTTCATAGAGTTGAATTAGTAACAGATATACAAATTTAAATTGGGAACGCCGGTAGGAAAATGACCTATTTACTTTTTCAATCCTGAAATCTGTTCAAATTGATCTTTTGAATTCAGACCGTCTTATAAAAGGAGATATTTATTGAAGATGAATATCGCCATGATTAGACGACAGTGGAAGCAGCAGCTAGAGTTAGGAAGAACAGTTTAAATTCATTTCAATTGAATAAACTTGTTACAGTCATTATTAAATACTTAACAAACGTGAACCATATGTGAAAAATAGTTTTATATATTATAATAAAGCAAATATGAAAATCATTGGCCGTTTTTATATTATTTTGTGAGTAGACGTGATAAACAAAAACAAATATTTTTGATCTACAGGTTCACTCACAAATAACTTTGATATTATGTCCCTACAAGTTTTCACATATTGTACTCCAGATAGTTTAATTTATTTAATCTTATCTCAAATAAATGGATTAGTTTTTTCAACCACCTGGGCTCAACCGGAAACAGTGTTCCCGGATTCGATTCAGGTTGCTGATAGATTTTATTTACAAAAAAATGTCAACTTCTTGTGTGGTGTTGCACTCTTAATGTCGATATGGCTCCCAATTGATCACGTTGAGTGCCATTAATATGAGGAATGTAGCAATGTTGCGTTGCACCTGACCCGTTTGGAGACAAATATGACAGTAATTTGTTAACAATTTTTTTTCCAGGTGTGATTTGGTTTACATAATATTGATTTTAACCTCTCAAGTACCTGTCAATTTTATAATTAATTTTTTATTGTTATTGTTTTCCTGTTTTTTAGTAATTACTAAAACTCATAATAAAATATAATTCAAAATAGCAGATAAGTATATTTTAGTTATTTTACGTTAAAATGGATATTGAGGGGGCGCCTTCCTTGTGGAGGCCGAAGCTTCCGTTGTTCCCCCTAAATCCGGCCTAGACTCAAACCTCATAAGCTGGAAAAATACTTAATCATTCAAGCAGTCAAATATCAGAATATGTAGATAAATCTTAAGCCAATAATACTTTTCCATATTACTATGAAAGTAAATAATCTCAATGTCTTCATGATCTCGTAATAACGCACATAGGCTGGACCCTATCCTGAACGACACGTGTAGATTAATAACGGGATACCTAAAACCCACCAACCTTGACCAACTCTACATGCTAGCCGGAATCGCACCCCCACAAATACGGAGGGAAACCCTAGCCATGGCCGAACGAAACAGACAATGCGACGACACCAGACATCCTCTGTATCAACATATACCGGTAGCGGCCAGACTAAAATCAAGGCGAAACTTCATACAATCTACACAGCCCCTCACAGCCTCTAAAACTGCCACCAAGGAGACAAGATGGGAACAGTGCCTAATAGACCACGACACTCCAACCTGGAATCCAAAAGAAAAACTTCCTGCAGGTTCGGACCTAGACTGGGGCACCTGGAAGACCCTCAACCGACTTCGGTGCCAAATGGGGAGATGCAAGACCAACCTCGTGAAGTGGGGATACGTGGAAGAGGCGGCATGTGAATGGAAGCCCAGTCAATGGAACACCTCCTGTCGTGCCAATCCCTACAAGCCCCATGTACCCTCCGGGACCTATGGACGTGTAATGAAAATGCCGTGATATGCGCCAGACACTGGAGTGATATATGAACATTTATAGCTATATATATCTGTAGTTCAGACACGATTAAATAAATAAACGCGACCGTAAAAAGAAATTCTGATGAAATTCCAACTACGCTATAATATAAAAATTTTGAATAATTTGAAAGGAATTTATTTATTGTGATAGTTTTTTTGAAGTGAAAATTTATAAGGTGGCGATTAGACAATCGATAAGTGACAAGAATTTCGAGTAAAATTGTACATTTTACAGTTGGGTAAAAAAGAGCGACGTATACACAACGGTACAAAGCGATTGAATAAGATAGTATGCTATATGAACAGCTCAGGTACCACGCAGTACGCATACGTTGTGTTATTAAATAAGTTTCACTTCTATCACGTGTACGGTGTTACCTTATACAAAATGAAATTTTCACCCGTTTTTGGATTTTTGGTTTCATACTTTACTCCTTAAAGACACCAAAATATTTATCCCTTAGCCTCCTTTCACACGAGGAGCCCCACGTATTTCGCTTCCGAGAGAGAGGAAGGCTCTCAGCACCAAAATGCATGGAGTCCAATGAACTCTTTCAGACGGAGAGCGGGAGCCGCCACGTTCGGGAGCGATAACTCTCACGTCTTCTGCTTCTCGAGCCGGGGAGCCGCGCCTCCTACCCGAAATACAAATGGAAGAGTGGGGGCATCCACACGAGGAGCGAAAACGGCTCTCGCTCTCGTCTACACTTGACAGAAACTCATCATCATGAGAGATTACGATGTGATATTATTGATTTGTGCTGTCCGCAACCGACCCGCTCTTTGGGATAAAAGTCTCGACGTGTACAAGGACCGAAATGAAGTCGTTAAAAGTTGGGTGGAAGTCAATAAATAAAATAATTGAAGAATTTTTTCTCATCCCGTCTCAGTTCTTGGTAAAGCGTCGCAAAACCGCCTGCTTTATCGCGTTTTTGATTGACTGGATGTACCCAAACCATTCTTGATCGTTTGCGTTTCTGTCGACGGTAGAGAAGGTATATGGCAACAGCTCTCGTGCGATCGATTATACGACTGAGCTCAAGGAGCCAAGAACTAAAACGGCTCCCCGTGTGAAAGGGCCAGAGGTAGGAGCGATAAACGCTCCGGTATAGTAGTGAGAGACGCGAAGCTCCCCGTGTGAATGGGCGAGAGGTAGGAGCGATAAACGCTCCCGTATAGTAGTGAGAGACGTGAA
>JARQZK010002221.1:60000-97500 GCA_030704885.1 Cynegetis impunctata
AATTTTGATATATCAAACAGAAAATAAGCGCTATTAGCAAAACTTTGTTCAGTAGAAAAAGAATGTATCCAACTAAAGATCCAAAAAGTCTAACCTAAGATTAAACTTTATGTTCAATTTAATGGTATGCTTTCATGCCAAATCACCCTTTAAACAATGCAATTCTAAAATTGTTTACCCTATGTTCTTCTACTTGTAACAAAATCCATCCATTCTCCAGAGAAATAAATGTGGACCCATTATGCACTTTGATATTTAAGTCAAATCCAGTAAATAGGACCAGTGACATTAAAGGGATCATAGAACAATCTCTGAAAAAAATTCGACTGGTTCTAACTTTTTCTTGATATACTAAATATGGGCTGGGAAAATGACTTGCTTTATAATTCACAGAGCTTGGATGCATGCAAACCTGAAAATAAAAAACAAGAAATGAATACAGTAGTAATAACCAAAGTTGCAACGAATTAAAACAAATGATTTAGGCCGGCCGCACATTTACTACAATCGGTTCCGATTGTCTGAAACGGATCAGGGCATCTGACGCTCAAATACCTATACTTTTATACGGTCATATCGCACACCTACGATCCGATATCGGATCGGACGTCCGACTCGGATGCACGAGCAGTGCGTCCTACCAATCGGACCGATTAAAAGTCTGATCCGGCTACCGGAAGGCAAGCCCTACATTGTTTTTGCATAGTCTACCGCAAACATACGATTATTTCTCTCAGTTTTTGACAGGGAGTATAGAGAAAGGAATTGTCAAACTATGTGCGATACTGAAAATTTGATTACCACGGTCGAAAAATATTCCTGCTTATGACATTCAAATAAAATCGGACGTATTTTGTCGGCAGTGTGCGCTAGTGCTCCGATTTGAAATCGTTTCAGACAATCGGATCCGATTGTAGTAAATGTGCGGCCGGCCTAAAATCAACAAATTTTTTCTATTTTAATCGTGATTCAAATCAAATTATAAATTGCTGTGAAAACAAGTCACCGATGCTGGAAATTCAAAAAAAAGGAAGATAGTTAATTTAAAACTAAGTGTTTATATAAGTGTAAAAACTAAACTAATCACCATCAGTCCATGTTAAAAATTATTCATAGGGAATATTTCATTGAAAAATTTATTAATTCAAACGGAAAGCAGAGTGTCCTGTATAAAATATTAATTTTTTAAATGACATTCTGTTTTCCGTTTGATTTAATAGATTTTTCAATGAAATATTGCCCAATAGGGTATTTTTTTCTACCACCACTTCGGGACGACCCAGGGAAAAAGACCACTGGGAAGAGATAACTCCACAGGCTCATGTGGAGAGATAACATCAAAAAGGACCAGGCTATACTTGGAGTAGACCAGCAAGAATAGAAGGAGATGGCTCAAGACTGTTCTAGGTGGAGGCAAATAGTTAAGGCAGCCAAGACCCATCCTGGGTTGTAGTGCTACGGAGTAAGTACTTCGGGACGCTGTAGCTATCACAGTATGAAAACAGTACGATTTAAACAAGAAAGCATAGGAACGCGTAATATACTTATGAACGTATCGGCCGTCTATAAAATTAAGAAATGATCCGTTTCGCGTCCACCGCACATTATAAAGACGAACGAATTTTTTTGTTCCGACAGGAAGGCCGCACCGCGTTGCCGAAAATTTTTATTGTCAATACAAGTTATATTGTATGTTGCCGAGATTTTCTAACTGTAAATTTGGACAATAAATATTTTCGGGCGAATAGACAAAATAATGAAAATAAGTGATTTTAAAATTCATTATTGCCATATTCAATGGATAAAATCTGTATAAATTGATAAAAATAAAACAAATCACGATTTAATCGAAAAATCAAATTTTCCGATTTTTTCTAAAAATTGCGATTTATTGAAATACTAAATAACCGATTTATATATCAAGCATTCAAAATATTTTTAAAAATCTGGAAATATGAAATCTAATATTCATTTGGAAACTATACTGAAAAATTTTGAAATAATTCTCTCTAAACTTGAATATTGTGTGAATACTTATGTTTGGTTGGCTATTTAATACACTTCATCCAAATTTAAAAAGACGAAGAAAGAGTTTTTTTTATGATCGTTGCACAATTAGTTACTTGGTTGATATTGAAAAATATTGTATATGTTTTGTTGTCCTAGACTTAAAATATTTCCATATGATTCAAATCAAAGGAAGTATGAAAAGTATCTATAATAAATAATCAAGGTTTATTCATCTTTGAAAATTCTGTGTTATCAGTGATGTTTGGAAAATGTATATAATTTATAGTTTCCAAAAGTATCAAAATGCATAAAAAATATTATATAATATAACTTCTCAAAACAAAACAAGCCTTCACATTTATTTAAAATGGGATTCAGAGAAATGTTCAATAGGTTCTTTTCTTTAAAAAAACAATGCACCACCCACCTTTTCTTGAACAGTTGCGAACTGTAAATCCTTCGCAGTGATTTCCTTAGGTACGGCACCAGCTGAACTCATAATGAAGGATTTTGATGGAGTAAGAATTTTCACCACATTCGGATAAAGAGCAGCACCCAGTATAGAGGACAAAAGTCGTAAATTTTCACCATTTCGATTGAACTGAAAATAAGTAGAATGTCAAATATTCAAGAGAATAACAACGTAAAATTTTTAGTTCTGTTTATTTTTTAAATGATTTGTAACAGAAGATCACTTGCTCAATGATGTATAACGTCTCATATTCGACTTTGAGCCAGTGGTACATGTCAAGTGAACAATTTAAATTCCTTTCACTTATTACTACCAAATGGATAGTGATTCAACATAGAATATTATCCATATCTAAATTATTCATTTCTTGCTCAGCATAGTATGCTGATATATTATATCAGATCGTTATAGATTTGAAATAATGGAAGCAACAGACAGAGCAATTATAAATTCAAGAGAAAACTCTCCAGCAAACTGTGATCACTAAAAAGATTAAGTTTTTTTAATATTCTATTCAATTACTAAGACTGACCAGTTAATATTTATTTTAAAAGCAATCTGAACAAAATAATTTCATCCTCACTTTATTTGCCTGTTTGTGATTCTTGCAAATAAACGAAAATATCCCAATAATCAATTTGGTATGAAGTCTGATAATTAAGAGAGTGAAAAATATTGCAATAAAAAAGTTTATAGTGAAAAAAATTAATGAGAGAGACAATAAGTAACTAAGGATATGTAACATCTAATCTTCAGAAGCATTATTTTTGTGAAAATATTAGACATCAGTATTGATAAATATTCTTGTTTGAAATATCAACAAACATGTCCCTCTGTGAACATTATTCAACAAAATAACAAAATTTCTACATAACAAATTTCAAGCTTTCTAACTGAATTTAAAGGACTGTACAGTTGCGCAATCCTTGATGAACGCATGCATCTCTCTCAACAAAATCCAACATACAAAGATGCAAGATGTTGAAAATCATAAATTATTAAAACATCAAAATATTACCTCTGTCCCTGTTAAAGAGGCAACATGATCTTCACCCATCCTTCTCCTGCCTTTCAGATCGGCACTCACAAAACCAATATCAACCAACAGTTCCAAAAATTGATACTTGATATCAGATATAGAAACAAGAGTCTTGAACGACAAGTAGTTTTCATTTGCAAAGTTTTTTCCAGCTTGTGTACTTTTTTTGTAGCACTGCAGCCATTTCTGAAATGATTAAAAATTTGAAATTGAAATAATTTCGAAGCGGTACCTCAATAGTATCTAAATAATTATAAATTTCGTTGAAGATTTATTAGATCAGTTAATGGAAATCCAATGCTGATTGAACAATTTTATAACTGACAATTTCCTAAGCCATCTAATTGGACAATTTAATAATATTTAATATATAATACTAGCGGCCTCGCACGGGTATTTAACAATAAATTCAAAATTAAAAATTATAATAGACTCACATAAACCCTTCTATTTGACCGTGTAACGTGTAAATTCTCCACTTAACTGCCGCCACTGAATTCTACACTGAAATACCGTGATTCAAGCTATCATACGATACGTCACTTTTGTTTCCTCTATGATTAATGACTTGCGTACAATGGGAATATCGAGATAGCGTCGTATGTGCACGTATAGCATGACTCTCTTTTGCAAAATAGTTGTTGAATATACCACATCGTTAAGTGTTAAGAGTTATAGTCAATATCTATTGAACGACTATTCAATATATTAAAATTTTTAAGTATCTGTGGCGTCTGATAGATGTCACCTTGGCAGGAGTTTAAAAGATAACCTTGGCTGGAGTTTAAAAGATCACCTTGGCTGGAGTTTAAAAACCACCTTGTCTGGAGCTAACATTCACTTTGTCTGGAGCTAGCATTCACCTTGTCTGGAGCTAAAATTCACCTTGGCTGGAACATTTAACTAAAGCTACTATAAACCCACAGCTAGAGCTACCAAGAAACTAGGGACAAAGATAAGGCAAAAATCAAGAGTACAAACCACCTAGGATCGAATCTAAAACGTTTAAATAAACAAATAACAGATAAGTCTCATTCCATGTAATAAGAAAGTAGTAAATACCTTCATTTTATCTTGTTGTTATTACTGAAAACAAACTAGAACCCATATATGTTTAACCAATCTCCCAGCTAGCTCGGGCATAAATATATCTTAAAAGGGAGAGTGGTTACAACCGTTGCGTAGGGAGCCGACCGAGCAAGTGATTGCATAAGGTGCTGCCTAGCTAGCCGAGCAGGGTGAACGGCTACCACGCAACTTTTTTCTTATACTTGCATTTTTTAACTCGTGATATCTTTCAAATAGAATGTCCGAATTGAATAATTCAAAAAGTTATATAAAGGCATTGAAGCAGTCTTGAATATAAATTTATTTTGATAAGGATTGATACCAAGATACAAATGAATAGCCTTTTCTAGCGGCGGCATTTCAATTAAATTTTCGAAAAAAAAGAACACTTATTTTGGCATAACTACAATAGTAAAACATATGCTGTCTCGACACTTTGTAAATAATGATATGTTCTGCAAAGTCGGACTACATTATTTTATTCTATCATAAATAGTTTTTGCAGCATACGAGATGTAAAGAATATTTTAGTTATTTTTTTTTAACACCTTAGGTAACATTATTGGAGTTTCAGTAAGGATCCCTAATTTTTTTGAAAATATAAAGAATTTTTCGAATCGGTTCAGTAGTTTCGGAGCCTATTCAATGCAAACGAACAAACAAACAAATATTTCCTCTTTATAATATTATTAGTATAGACAATTAATATAAAGTAAATTTTCTTGAAGTAGTATATTTCACAAATATTGTGGTTAGATTTTAAATTAAAAAAAAAAATATATATATATATATATATATATATATATATATATATATATATATATATATATAACACAACATATTATTGTTCCAAGTCCAAGTAGGTACCGCATAGTACCAGAACAATGTAACATAAACTGGAATAAAATAATATCAAAGTCCAGTTATAAGGCACACTTTTTCAATTTGTACTTATAGCAAATGCTTGATGAAACAGACATAAGATAACAAGAAGCTCTGTTTCGAGGACTTCAAAATGTTTATACTTACTTTATACGCGGTAAAAACGGTAATTTGATCGCTGAATCCGGTAGAGAACTGCATCTTCTTCTCATTGGCCAGTTCTTTTTTATCAAAAGGTGTTACGAAAGGGCTTTTAAAGCTAAGACAAGCAGCCATAGTCAATACTGCGTCCACACATGAGAATATTGCACCATACAATATTAGCTTGCCTATTCTAACATCTACTGGAAGGGCCGCTAAGTGCTGACCTAGAGCTGTCAATTCAAGGTTTCTATCTAGAGCTCCTACACTTTGTAATCTAGATATAGATGATTCGACGCTATCGACTGTCGGAGGCTCGATTAAAGATCCTGAAAATAAAACATGCAAAGGTAAATAATTCAATACAGTATTTCATCAAAATTTGATAATTGAAGGAGAAAACAATAAACTAAATATGGCAATTCTATTAATCAAGAATACATAACAGTATATTGAAATTTTTTTTCAAATATTGTTTAAATGACTTTTAAATACGACAATTTACTTTTTGTAAATGGGGATTTGCAAACAAGAAGCCCTGACATCACAAATTATTGTTGATTCAAAATATTGTATTTACACAGGTTAGTCACGAAAAATGTATATTTTAGTGAAAAAATTAAGTATTCCAAACTTTTGAAAAAAAAATTCTATTTCCAAGTTGATTTAACAACAGAAATCCTAAATAATGGAATATTTTAAAAATTAATAATTAATATTTTGGAAATGAAGCACTTGGCTAGACTCAAATAACAATTTTATTTTGAACTCAACTCATATTTTTTAGAGTACAATCTCATTTTCAGGACTACTACAACCCAAGTAAAACTCTAGAAATTAGGATAGTATCCCAAAACCTATATAGATAGACTTAGATAGACTTTATTTCATGATAAACAATCAAACAGTTTTTACATTCGTCCAAAAAATTCCTGAATCCAAGGCTAACACTAAGTCAACAGCTAACAAAATATTAATGAAAAGAAAAGGCAAAACTTACTGATTAAAAATTATCTAAAATCGGAGACGTTAATACTACATACAATGAAATTAAAATAGTTAAAAGCTATTATTACATACAATAAAATTAAAACAATTAAAAATCTGAAACATCACAGCTTAAAAAATCATTAAGATTGTAGAACACTTTCTTTAGCAAATATGCTTTTATCACAGTCTTATATTGTTTAATTGGCAATTCCCTAATTCTAGCTGGTAACTTATTAAAAAAAGCTGGTGCATAGTGCAATGTGGCATTCCATGATCTCTTTAGTCTCAAAAAATCAATACGCAGGTCTGTGCATGACCTTGTATCATGAGAGTGCACATCCTGAAAGATGAAGAAGATTCAAACTGATCTATGTTCTGTCGAACAAAAAGTAGAGACTCAAGAATGTATTGAGAAGGCAGAGTAAGAATCTCGAACTTCTCAAAGCCAGGTCTTGCCTCCTCCCCATAACTAATTCCGGCCAGGACTCTGACTGCCCTCCTCTGAACACCAAACACCCTTGCAGCGTGAGACGAGTGTCCCCAAGCCAAGAGGCCATAGGCACAAACAGAGTGCACGAGAGCGTGGTAAGCAGTGAGGCAAACCTTAGGATCGACAATCTTTGCCAGGTTTCTGACTACAAAAACTCCGGAAGCTGCTTTCTTGGAGATGTTGTCCACATGTTGTTCAAAAGTTAGCTTGGGGTCAAGAGTAATACCAAGGAATTTCACGTACTCATGTTTATCCTGATTATTATGCAGCAGGGAGAACATAACATTTTTTGTTTTATCCTTGTTAAGATTAAGCTTATTTGCTATGAACCAGTCACCCACACTCTCACCACACTCAGCCACCCTTTCATTCAGATCCTCATACTCACTGGCCCTCAGCAAAAAGCTCGTATCATCCGCGTAAAGTGTGACCTTACAGTGCTGCAGGGAGGACGTTATATCGTTGATATATATGAGAAACAGCAACGGTCCCAATACAGAGCCCTGAGGAACTCCATGCGTCATAACCCTTTCCCTGGAAAATAGTCCCCTACAGTAAGTCACCTGACGTCTATCCGTGAGATAACTCCGAATCAACTGACTGCTGCCCAAAGTCAAGCCGTAGAAAGGAAACACACGTGTTTCATTCCTCCTTGAAGTATGTGTCAGGGAGGCGGGCAGCCTGAGTTTGGGATCAACTCCTTCAGCCAGATCAGAGGATACACTTGTATGTACAAGTGCATTAAGGATAGGTGAGACGGGATATTTATGGAACATAGGAAGTGTGGGTAGGGTTCAGAGGATTAATAATGGCCCAGCATTCGCCTTATAAGTTTGCAAGCAGTGACTTACATTACCATGAGGAAACCTCTGAGAAAAACTCATGGCAGACCAGTCGGCCCCGGGGTTTGAACCCGAGACCTCCCAAATACTAGCCAGCGTACCTAACATACTCGACTAACTAGCTTGGTGGAAAAAGCCGTAGAATTTTAGCTTGTCTATTAGTATGTCGTGAGAAACACAGTCAAACGCCTTGGACAGATCGCAGAAAGTAGCCCCCACAAACTCCCCCGCCTCAAAGCCCTCAACTATGCCCTCACATAATCTATTTATGGCCATTACGGTTGATCGACCCTTCCTAAAGCCAAACTGTTCATTGCACAGCAAGCCATTGGACTCAAAATAGTCACACAACTGCTCGTAAAGTAGAACTTCGAAAATTTTTGAAAAAACAGGTATTAAGGATATTGGTCTATAGTTGTTAGGTGAGTTCGGGTCTCCAAGCTTGTATTATAATTGTTAGTGAAATCAATCCAACTGTTTGAATTGCAATATATTAATTTCATTAATAATGTCCCACTAATTATCAGCAAATATTCACTAGACTTTATTAGAAACACTTTTTACTAAGACTCTCTACAACATCTTACATAAACTCTGGCAAAAAAACTCTTGAATTGATCAGCAACTTACTAAATATTCACTTTTTGTGTTATGCAAAATGAATAACCTTGATAGATTATTAATTCAAACTGAAAATGACTACAAAGGACTGTTTCATCAATGTTTGGTACGTAAATTAATAGTTATCATGTCTTACATGCATGTGGAAAACAAAAAGCTTCTTGTAGCAAAC
Organism: Cynegetis impunctata; assembly: GCA_030704885.1. Lineage (NCBI taxonomy): Eukaryota > Metazoa > Arthropoda > Insecta > Coleoptera > Coccinellidae > Cynegetis > Cynegetis impunctata. The sequence continues at coordinate 68,728 of JARQZK010002221.1, forward strand.
AGGTTTCGTTCTTTGCGATAATTCCATTAATAATTTCTTAAGTGAAGTGCATAATACCTATAACTGATTTTACATCTCTGTCTTCGAATGTCTGCAACAGTTTGATGTTTAAAATGAGTTGCTCCAATGGAACTCTCTGTATCTCAGGCACTGGCTGCCCGAGGAAATGATGCTTGAATCTGTGTTCCGTATACAGGTGAAAACATAGTCCCGCCATAACTCTTCCAGCACGTCCTTTTCTTTGTAAAGCGTTTGCTCGAGTAACCCAAGCAGTTTCTAAACTTTCCATGTTACGGTTAGGATCAAAACGTTTCTCCTTCATTTTGCCGGTATCTATCACATATACACAATCGTCTATAGTAATTGAAGTTTCTGCTAGATTTGTAGACAGAACTATTTTTCTGATTCCTGGTTTTGGTTTTCTGTAACGAGCAGACTGTACATCAATATGAGATTGTAATTGGTTACTAACATTATTATTTGAAAAATATAATAAAAAGTCCAGATACTTGATTTAAAAAAAGGAATGAATATAACTAATAATATTGCTAAACAAATGATGGATAAAGTACTATAAATATTTTCTTGTAAACTTAATGCATGAGCAATCTTAATTTCCTGATGAAAAGAATTTTGTATAGAAAATCAAATCATGAAAAATATACAAGTTGACTATGGTCAATTTAATATAGTGCATAAAGTGAACTAGGAAAATTCTACAATAATTATCAAACAACTTTCCAAGGGAGCTGGTCAAACGTATTCCCCGACGAGAATTCTACATTCACAATCCACAGTTGCAGAGTACACATTTCATGTCAGGAAGTTATGTATTCTCCCGACGGGATTCTGCATTTTCGATCCAAGCGGTGAATTGTTGGTTTCCAATATTCTTGGTGGAGGACACTCTGGGTTGTTATCGACATAGCAGTTCCAACCGCGATTTGTGTTGAGGAACAATTAGAAATTTGTTAATTCACTCCGAGTCAAATAAGCTGTACTGATAAGATCTAATAAGATGTATGCAGATTTTGAGTCGGGGTGACTTGACGTGATTTCCATAATTCACTATTGGATTGTGAATGTAGAATTCTCGTCGGGGAAAACATACAACCAGCTTCCTTGGAAAGTTGTTTGATCATTTTTTTAATTATTGAAGAATTTTCCTTGTTCACTTTATGGAATGTTGTATAGGTCTTAATTCTAATAGTTTTTTGGGCCACCAAACTTATTGCTGTAATTTCCAGAAAAAGAGGAATATAGATTGGTTCTTCAAATTGGAGATATTTAAAAAAAAAAATTATTGATTAAAATGAATGTCGTAAATCAATTTATTTACAATATATGCATTCAATAGGTAGGTTCCATGTGACGAGTAATGATTATTATTGAAATTCCTTGATATCAGATTTATGTTTATTTTATGATACTAGTTTAGAACTAAATATGCATACATCTTTTTCAAATTTTGATATTCAGCCTATTATAAAAAATATATAAAAATTATTTATAGAGATGCGAATACACAGCTTCTGTGTATTTATGAGATCAGCAAATATTAAAATTATTTTCAGAATGTATGAGAGGAATTTTATAACTATATCGATATTGAATTGATTCGCTGTTGCACTTCAATTTAGTATTTTAATTATTTTACTACTAGTTATCACATGAATATAGGTATATTTATAAAAATATGTATGAATATACTCATATAAATTTTTCAAATATGAATTTATATAGCTAAAGACTTAATAAAAACTCAAAAACATATTAATTTCAGTTGCAATCACATTAAAAGAAACTCAAAATCGATGTATGTAATTCCAGTAACGCAATTAGAGATCATAGATATAGTAAGAAAAATGAAAAATAAACTTAGTAGTGGGGTTGATGAGATCCCAGCAACTTTGTTAAAATTTTGTATTTTGGAGATACTTGAACCACTTGTTTATATTGTAAATAACTCGATCGTGAATGGTATTTTCCCTCAATTGCTAAAAATAGCTACCGTCAAACCTATTTACAATGATCCTACATTGATGGAGAACTATAGACCTATTAGTCTCTTATCATCTTTCTCTAATCCACAATGGCAAGTAGATTAATAGATTTTTTCTTTAAAAATAATTTTTTTAGCAATTGCCAACACGGTTACTTGAAAAACAAGTCAATTTTTACTGCTGTTCATAACTTTACTCAAGAGATTTTAGTTGGATTTGAGAATATGGAATATATAATGGGTACCTTTATAGATCTCTCAAAAGCTTATGAAACTATAGATCATAACATCTTACTTGAAAAAATTGAGAGGTACGGCATTAGAGGTTTTGCACTGCAGTCCTTCTTGAACGGGAGAACTCAAAGAGTTGTATTGAGTGAGGGGGGAGTTTCGGATTAGGTAGGAATAGATATTGGAATACCACAGGGCAGCGTAATAGGTCCGCTACTCTTTACAATTTACGTAAATTATATTGAATCGGCAATACCTTCTGGATCACTAGTAAGTTTTGGTGATAACACAAATTTGCTCATACGAACAAATAATCTTCATGAACTGTTAAACAGCCATAAAAACACACTAAATGAGCTTATGAATTGGTTCTTGAAGAACAAGCTAGTGCTTAATACAGAAAAGACAAAAATTATATTCTTCAAAACAACAAGATCGAATCTGGTAACACCGAAAGAAGTAATTGTAAATGAAACGTTGATTAGCGCTATTGCTTCTACGAAATTTCTAGGTTTGCATCTGGATGAGAACCTTCAGTGGAATGTACAAATAGAAGACTTAAATAAAAAATTGTGCAGGGCTTTGTTTTCCATGAGAGCTCTAAAGACATATGTGAGTCAGAAAGTACTATTTGTTGTTTACCATGCAAATTTTCATTCTCTTTTGAGATTTGGAATTATTTTCTGGGGCCGCAGCTCTGTTATGAGTGATGTATTCATGAAACAAAAACAAGCTCTTAGAGTAGTGTTAGATTTAAAAAAGACTGATTCATGTAGGGGACTTTTCAGGGAGAATAATATTTTAACAATTACAGGCCTATACATATTTGAAATATTAATGTTTATTTTCAAAAACCACTTATTATTTAATAACTTGATATCAACTCATACCCGAAATTTTAACTATGCAGTTCCTAAACATAGACTTAGAATTTATGAGAAGGGTTCATATTACTCATCAATAGCAATTTTCAACAAGCTACCAAATTATATCAAACTTACTAGAAATTTCAAACAATACAAACAGCTGGTTTTCTCCTTATTAGTACGATTAGAGCCATATAAGTTGTCAGACTACCTGGGAGATTTAACATAGATTATTTTAAACTATATATAGTTGATCCTTCCCATATGCATTGTTAGCCCCTCATTTCAATGAAGAATTATTATTGTGTTGTTATTTTGGGTATAATTAAGCATTATTTAATTTAGTTTGGGAGGTTTATAATGTTACTTTCATGATTATTGTATTTAATTAGGACGAAGATCATGTTAAAAATGGTTTGCGTTAGTTTGTTAGCACTCCATTTTAATCAATGACTGAATAAACATTATTATTATTATTATTATATTCTAATATTTTGAGGACATTTATCCTTGTGACAAATCTAGAGAGTTATAGTCGAAACCTTGCCTAAAAATAGCAGCCTGTTCTTCACTTGACAATGAAGAATGAAGAGGTAGTAGAATGAATCTCCTGGCCCTCAAGCCAAAAACTGGATGATCCTTCAGTTGATCATAAAGACTAGTGATTTCCGCTATACCAGGTAGAAATATCAGAATGGTGCCTCTTCTAGGGTAATCATGATCCCCTGAAACAATCCAATCTAACACATGTTCTATAAGGTCGTTGTTGATTTTATCAGGATCCATTAGGAAAATATTTTTACAGGTAAGCCGAGAATATGCTGTAATGAAAAAATCTTGTTAAGAAAAATCTGAAGCTGATGTTTTATTATTTACATGTTGAAGCATTTCAAATAAAGTGAACTTGATAAAATATCAAAAATAATAAAAATTTCCAGAGCATTCTACCTCATTGTAATTAACTGAAAGAGTAAAATATATACATCACCAAATTTCAATGTTATAAGTGATGAACATAAAAATAACTGCTTTACAAAAAAATAACTCTACTGGATTATTCAGTTCTTGTATAAAAAATCATAATTGATATAAACTCAACTGGTTTAGTCGTTTACACTTGTTAGTTGATTATAAGAGAAACAATGTATTCAGTACAAAATAAACTACAAGAGAAATTTTATTACAAAAGTTGTGACTGCAATTTTGAATATACTTTTCTTCTCGAATGTGTCTCTTCAATTTAGTTTGGGAGGTTTATTTAATGTTCACAGAAAATGGGTTAATAACAACTTACTTTCGTATCTACTACAAATTTGTCTGAAATTCAAGTATTCATCTTTCAGAACATTTTTTGGTTTCTCTGACAGTATCATTGCTTCAGCAGATTCCAGCTCATATTCTACGAGATCTCTATCATTTCTAATTCTCCTTGAGTATTCTCCTCCTTCTTCTAAAACATATTGACAAACCTCGAATATATCTTCAAGGAAGTACTGCTGAACGGGAAAAGTTCTGCCAGGAATTTCAATGATAGGAACTTCGCCAAAATATGAAGAAAAAAGTTCTGCATTTAACGTTGCACTCATAAGAATGACTTTAAGATCCGGTCTTAATGGCAGTATATCTTTGAGTATCATAAGTAGGAAATCACTGAAATCAGAAAAATGCACGTTTGTAGAATTTTATTTGTAACAAAAAATTATAATATAACTGATGATCAAGTAAAAATCATTGACAAAGATAAATAATTTGAATGCTTTTCATTATTGACTTTGACGTGTTATGAAATAACCATTGTAGTCCCTAGAGCCTAGCTAGACTATTACATATGTACATAATCAAATTAATCTACAATTAACATACTTATTCATGTTGAATGAACGACAACATTTGATAATAATAATAATATTATCTTTATTCAAATAAATTTACAGAGGTGTTAGAAGTAATTAAATATGAAAAGTATTTGTTTTACTTCCCTATATTTAATACATAAAGTGAACAAGGAAAATTCTTCAATAATTTAAAAAATTATCAAACAACTTTCCAAGGAAGCTCGTTATACGTATTTCGCAACACAAAATCTGCATTCACAATTGGATTGTGAATGTAGATTTTGCAATGCCGAATACATATAACCAGCACCCTTGGAAAGTTGTTTGATAATTTTTTAAATTATTAAAGAATTTTTCTTGTTCACTTTATGTAATGTATGAAATTGGTTATGGTCAGCAAGTATTATTTTCACGATTTGATTGCTTATATTTGTTCAAACTGGATAATACAAATATAGTCTGCATCTTCAAAAAATATATAACTGATTTTTATGAATTACGCTATTATATAAAAATATATACTCTATTCTATATTCATTTATTTATCATATTGATAAAAATGTATAGAAATAAAATGCAAACATTTTATATTTCATGCATTTTTGTAATTCAAAAAAATTTTCATGCTTCTCATACCTAAAACGTAATGGTTTCATTTATATGGAAGCTGGAATAGATTTCGCATACTCACACAAAATAATTTACCAAGATAAAAAATTGAGAAGTGGATAACAAAAACCAATTCTTTCATCGCAAGTATGAGATTTTTGCAAGTAAAAAATTTTTTTTTCGTGACAGATTTCACTTTAATTGCAACAATATTTCCTTGATCCAAAATCGACTTCAAAAAACACGAATGCAGACCTCAAAATTCAGATTTTTCTGGGAATAACCTGTGTTATCGTTCTATCTTGTCTACTTTTCAAGATATGACATCATTGTATATTCAGATTTTAGAACACCTAGCTTTTAGGAAAGTTGTGCTAGATTCTTGTATAGTGAACCTTCATAACAAGGACATCAATTTATTAATAAAATATTTACAAGTTAAATTCTGATGTACAAAAGTTGTTCATGAAATGATGTGTTGGAACATATTTCAATATTTTGTAGATAATGTAAAAATAGACAAAAAATCTTACTTTCAACAATATTTATTTATTTATTTATTTATTGCGAACATGGGGATACAGACAGGTACAAAGATACCCACTAGAGTATCCACAAATTACAAAACATATTACTCTAATAATTAAGAAATTACACCAAAAAAAAAAAAAGAGCAGTAAGTATTACTAAAATTAACATGAATTAGATATTAAAAATCTGAATTCAGAAGTCACCCCTGTGCCTCTTCAATGCACTTTTTATCCCAGAAAGGGACATTGAGAAAAAATCAATATTATTCTGTATTTTATTGCTAGAACGATTTATACGGCAGAGGGGCGAATTCTGTGCCGAATAAGTATTTCTCAGCGGTAGGTGAAACAACTCACTAGCCCTTAGAGACCTCTGGGGAACATTTATAAAGATATGCGCGAGAACAGCGGGGTTGCTTATCAAACTGTTAACGATCCGATCTTACAGGAAAAGCACATCCGAAATAATTCTACGATCAAACAAAGAAATAATGCAAAAGTGATCCCGCGCCAGGGAATAATGACCATTGGGGATTAAATAATTGGTTTTATAAGAAATAAATTTTAAAAATTTATTCTGAATCTTTTCCAGGCGGTCTATGTATACCATCTGTCTTGGGCTCCAGATTATGCTGGCAAAAATCAATTTACTGAGGACAAAAGAGTTGAATAAACATAAAAGCGATCTAACATTTCTGAATGACTCACACTTCCTACGGATGTAACCCAGCATCCTAGAAGACGAGTTAACAACGGAATCGATGTGTAGATCAAAAATGAGTTTAGGATCAAACATCACCCCAAGTTCTTTTGCAGAGGCGACTTTCTGAAGAGTTACATCCCTTATGCAATAAATGTGGTTTACCTGATTCAAGTTTCGCGTGAAAGAAATACACTTGTCCAAATTTAGAAATAAACAGTTCTCATCGCAGAAACCTGCAAGACGGCCAAGGTCATCCTGCAGCTTGTCACAATCTTCAGGGTTAGTTATAGAAGTGTAAACCTTTAAGTCATCCGCGTAAAGCAGGAAATCACAATGACGGAAGCAATGCCTGATTTCATTAATATAAATAATGAAAAATAAAGGTCCCAGATGTGACCCCTGGGGTACCCCAGACGAAGTAACAAATGATTTTGAGCAAAATCCCTGGATTGAGACGAATTGTGAGCGATTTTTGATGTAAGATATATACAATATAGAAATAGTACAATCAAATCATGAAAAACATACTAGTTGACCATGGTCAATTTCATACATTACATAAAGTGAACAAGGAAAATTCTTTAATAATTTAAAAAATTATCAAACAACTTTCCAAGGAAGCTGGTTATACGTCTTCAGCAACGCAAAATCTGCATTCACAATCGAACGATGAATTATAGAAATTGTCAAGTCACCCCGACTCAAAATCTGCATACAGCTGTTTCGATCTTATTAGATCTCATCAGTGCAGCTTATTTGACTCGGAGTGAATTAACAAATTGTTCCCCAATACAAATCGTGGTCAGTAACACTGGTCGGATAACAATCCAGAGCGCCATCCCACCAAAGAGGGTGACTTGACAATTTCTATAATTCACCGTTCGATTGTGAATGCAGTTTTTGCGTTGCTGAATACGTATAACCAGCTTCCTTGGAAAGTTGTTTGATAATTTTTTAAATTATTAAAGAATTTTCCTTGTTCACTTTATGTAATGTATAGAAATAGTAATATAAGTAGCCAATAGTATAAATGGATCCCATAACATAGTACCTACTTACATTGTTGCATTTATATTTATGTAACTTACTTGATGTAAATAAATAGTTCATTAACATTTGAGTACTTATCAAATAAATATTAGTTATTACAAAAATATAGTGTTACCTTTCTTCACTTCGTTCATGCACTTCATCAACCACTATATGGGTAACTTCTGGGATCAGTGGATCATTTTCCAATCTCCTAAGTAGTATCCCTGTTGTACAAAATAAAAGTCTTGTACTTGCTGACATTTTACTCTCAAGTCTAATCTGGTAACCTATAGAATTGCCAACTTTTTCAAGCCTTTCTTGGGCAACTCGTTCTGCAACACCGATGGCAGATATTCTTCTAGGTTGGGTACAGACAATGTTGACATGTTGTCTAGAACCTGGTTTGTAATTTACAATCCAATCATCCAAGATATACTGCGGAACTTGAGTACTTTTACCGCATCCTGTTTCTCCACTGATTATTGTTACCTACGAAAATAAAATTTAATTTATTATTCTATTAATGAATTCATAAGTTTCTGTAATATTTGAAACTATTTTTCTTTATTTTGAATTGTCAAACTTTTTTCTTTATATTATCTTTATTTCGAATTGTTTCATTTGTATTGAAAATACTTATTGGAATTAATAAATTGTATTGTTTTGTAATATTATGATCTTATAAATCGATTCAATACAATTAACATAATAAAACGTTTGTATAGAATAATCACAAATATCGTAAAAGAAATCTAATATCTTCACAAGGTCAATGTTGAGAATAGTTCTCAGACCAGTTTGTCTAATTTTTTCATTCATGTAAGGTTATAGGGACATCTAAGTATAAAATTTTTATTATGCTAATGATGTAACCATTTAACATAATAATGACCTCCTCCAAATCAACTTTTCAGAAATGTACTGAATATTGTACGATGTAATTTAGTTTGACATTTGAATGAATCCATTTTTAGCAAAAACCTTGCAACAGATTTCTAATATTTGCAAAGTATATCAGCTAGTGAGTGTTTATTTCACAATATCCTGCAGAACATTATGTTCATATCGCCCCCTTAATGCAACAACTAGATAACTTGAAATTTATAGTTTCGAGATAATCGATTTTGAAGTTTCAAAACTTTAAAAAAATACAACCGTTAACCAGTCAAAAATATTTGATGTGTATAGAGATATGTTGCATATCAAATTATGTATACTCAATTTTATAGACAATCAGGTTTTATATATTTGCAGAATTTGACCAAAAACTTGAGATATCTAGTTGTTGCTGAAAATCTAGTCAAAAAAAAGTAAAGTTATCTATTTATAACCACTAGCAATTAAAAGCAAATCACTTATTAAATACAACTTTATTTGGAATGAAAAATGAAAAAGAATGGTTCAACTAAAACACAAAATATTTCAACACTTAACACGACTTAAATATCAATATCAGTGACATCACTTTCGGAAGATTCTGTGTTATGAAGCCTTTTTCTTTGGTCTCCTTGGAGAATGGGAGACTCTGATAAAATGCTTCGTACAAGCTAGGGAGTGCCGGAGGTTTCATTTTGAAAAGAGACATTAGGTCATCGTATTTTTCTTTTTTAAGAGGTAGTTGACTTTGATACAAAGATACAAAATTTTGTGATTGACTACGCAGAATTTCTAAAATCTTCTCACACCTTGATATCATTTTTGCATCAACACCGTTTGAAAAACACTGTAAAACTAATTCAGTAGCACAGAAATCCACCTGTTGTTTTAAGCACACAACTAGATATCTCATAGAGACCAAGATGTTACCGGCGAGTAACTCAATAATGCCGGTGCTACAACTAGATAGCTCAAGATGTCTTGTTATAGAATGTGCATTTTCGGAGTTATCTATTTCTGGTCACTATTTAAACGAGTTTGGTTGCTCGTACTAGATATCTAGATGTTGCATTTAAAAGAGCATGGAAAATAGGTTAGCTTTAACTGAATAACTCAAAATGCATAAAATTCGAGTTATCTAGTTGTTGCACTAAGGGGGCGATATATAATTGAAATGAAATATAGAGTCTCTATTGAAGAAAACCTATATATTATACTAACCTGAGAGCTTTCAAAAGTGTCTAAAATATCTTTCATGTAATTCCAAACTGGTAAGTTTCCCCTGGATTGCAACATTTTGTGATATTCATCTTGGTCTAATTTCATTTGGAATCTCTTGACTATATTATGATCTTCCTTCAAAATTTCTTCCAAAGTATGAGCCCTCTTGTTGTCTTTATTAGTAAGACCTTTTTTATAATGTGAGGTGGTTCGTTTTCTTGGAACAATTACTTTTTTGACATCGAATAATTTCAGTTTTGGACTCAAAAAGTTAATATCCTTTTTCAAATATTCTGTAATTTCATCACTATTTTGTAGAAGCTCTGTAATGGTGTAAATAGATGGTATGCCATCTTTAGCTAAGCCATCAGCTTCTTGCAATAATCTTTTGCATATATGTAAATTAACCAAAGGTGGAAGTATAGCATTTGTGCGTAAAAAAATTATGGGCGACTCAAATGGATACTGGCTTCCTTGTTGAAATCTTATTTCCAATTCAAAAATAAATTCTTTCAAATGAGAATTCAAATCTACTTTGACGTCTTGGATTTCATGTGAAAACCTACATTTATCTCCATATTTACAGTTTCCTCTAACAAATAGCTTACATTTTTCTTTTTTCTTCACAGTTTTTGATGAAATTTTTTTAGGTAATTCCAAGCATTTATTATGAAAAATATTAATTAAATAATCCAGCCTCAACTTCAATATCCAAACAGCATTTTTAACCTTTTCTTCAAAAGCTTTTTCATATATCGATTCTAAAGAACTTTTTTCATCTGATCTTTGCTCTAAAAGTTCTTCTGAAGTTAAATTAGTTTCTATTATTGGAGAAGGGTAGGGCTTATTGAAATATTTTGAATAAAGTAAATATAAGCAATCTTCAATGTTTCCTGTACAATATTCTAGGGCTTCGATGCAATGATTTTTATGAAATCCATAACTTGAAAATTGAAAAACTTGAGTCAAATCTTATACTATATATAAACAATAATTTATTAGAACTAAAATACATAGTTTTGAGATAGAGCTACTTATCAATATTATAGTCATGCTTAAGCACATACATGGATCCATGTTCAACATAGTAATTCATTAAATAGATAAATTATTATTTTGAAAAAGACGATCTTTTCCCATTTAAAGTTGTAACCCCTGAATTAATTACTTTCTTGAACTAATAGGTTAGACAAAATCTAAGTTCACATTAGGCTTTTACAGCCTAAAATAAGCAAAAATTTTGAAATTTTATCCAAATCGGTTAGTCTGGACATAATTTAATGAGTATAAATATAATTATTATTTTAAAGTATTCATTACCTATTTGATTGATTTGTGGAGGGCTAAATAAAGTTAATATTAGGCTCCACAAAAACATGGAGAGGGGATACCTCTTTCTAATTAACTTTCCTAAAACATTAATTGAACTTATATGGATATAACAAGCCTACCTTTCAAGCCTAAATAAAGCGAATTGCTTCAGTCTATCAGACTCTTCATCAGAAGTGTTAGAATTTTGCGAAAAGTCACAACCACCTTTCACTACTAAATTACCTTGGCCCACCCAAAATTTTTTACCTAAGTTAGACTTTTCATCTTCGTATGCAGAAGCGTCATTTAACACAAAATCCTGTAAAAAAAGGTTTCAATAACACAGTCATCAATCTTTAAAAAAAATAACTTTATTCAATACCGAAGACTTACAGAACCATGAATGAAATAAAGAGTGTCCAATAATTTTTCCTGAGATACTTCAGTGAGCCTTAAGAATTGCAATTCTTCTTTCACCACAGGATTTATTCTATTTGATGCAGTGATTCTAGAACAGAATAGTTATAGATGTTAATTTTAGAGGTTATAAAGTTTTCATCATATTACCCAACTTTCACATCTGGTATTTCACGAAGAAATACATCTGCCCCATTAATGACTGTTTCTGATTCCATATTTCAAAGAATTTTTTAAAATTTTTGAATAATGAATAAAATGTGTGACTCAAAGAAGATTTAGTTAAACAACAAACCTATAACCTAATATGAAAATATTTTTTCTGGAAATTATTTACAAACGTGAACCACAGATTTTGAGAGAAAACTTTGGAGTGGTCATTTTAGAGCCACCGTTCATATTGTTTTCAAACAAACAGAATGTAGTTTCTCCACGGAACATTAGAGAGCTCCTAACTATTATTTATAATTATTGCACATGTTTTAGTATTCTTCTTTTCAACATTACAGGCAATAATGAAATGAATATAATTTTATGTGTGAGGATTCTATATATCTTCTTGTGGTGCCGTACCCGGTTTAGGGCGTGGCGACCTCTCTACAACTACTCGTGCTGTGCGTGATACAGCGATACACGAATAGAAGGGACCTACAGTTTTACGACGGTTCCGAACGTCTTTACAGAGAGGCTTTACTAGGTAGAATACTGCTGGGTGGTTTGCCATTGCCTTCCGAGAGATGGCTCCGCATAAATTCGTTGTTCCGGCCGGGATTCGATCCAGCGACCTACTGTTCAGTAGCCCAACGCACTGATCACTGAACTACGGAGCCACATTCTATATATACGAGAGGTAATTGCAATAGAGGCGTAGCGAGCGTAGGTACTGATTTTTGGGGGGCGAGTATTGCCAAAAATGTCGACTCAGTAAGTGAAATTTGCAGCCTATGAAGAAATATTGTGTACTTATACACTTTATAAAAATGTATGCATGTATCAATCGTTTAGAATTGCAGTTATATTTTAAGAAAGTGAACTTGAAAGTGAAAATTACGGAGCAAACAATTTTTTTTGCAATAGTGTATGTTGTAACATAATATGATTTAATGAACGTAACATATTGATACAATTCTGAATTCTGAATTCTCTTATGGAAAATACATATTAATTTCATGTTGTTACAATTTCATCACAACTTCTCAGTTGTTTAATAATTTTTCATTCGTGTTCATGAAAGATTCGCAAGTACGAATATAAATCAATATAGTTAAGGCGATGAAGTTTGAAGTATAAATGTTCAACTCAAAAAATTTGCATAGTACAACTATTGTCATCTCTTGATGAAAATTCTACGATGTTTTAATACAGACCAGACTTTCACGATTTGATTGACGTAAAATTTGTCCATATATTTTGAAGAAAACAGTACCATCAATGAATCCGAAAGATCATCGCCCATCGTCATTCATAGAAATTTCATGACCAGCTTCAACTTACTGAAAGATCTTTCACAAGATGCCAAAGAGATTGGAGAAGCTAAAACAAATCCACCAATTTTATAATCACAGGAGAGCATTTGCCGCAATTTGTACTCTTCTTTCGAAATATCTAAAATTTTCTGATAATTTACGCATAGTACAGTAAATAGGGACACAAAAATGGCAACGTGCTACAACATCGTCCAATATTCTACTCTGCAAGAAGATGACGATTTTCTCAACGACGACAGGAACTCGCCATCCATTCCTGAAGAAGACGTTCGTGGTGACACATTCGAAAAGGATGATGAATACGAAGATGGCGAAAAAAGTCCATCCAAAAGAGCCAAATTCACATGAAAGTCGCCAGTAGGAAAACTTCGAGGTAAATTAATGATCGAGACACTTCAAATCATCAAACAGTACACGGCAATACACACACATACATGAAAGAGCACTGAACATTCAAAATTTGGGGTTTTTATAGGGTTTTAGTGAGTAGGAGTCTCACACTATTCGGCAAGGGCAGACCTTGTCGTTTGTCCATGAAGGATTTCCCGTTTTCCCTTGAAAAAAAAAAACAAGTCCACCTTCAACCATATTATTAATTATAATTAGGAAAAAGTTCAACGATAATTATTAACTGCGCGTAGAGAGTGCAATGTACGAGCAATGAGAGTACGACACGCGGCTCGCGCGGTCAACATTGGCGCGCGCGGTCAACTTGATCGTTGCAGTGATGGAAAACTCTTCATCGTAGAAGGGTGTTCGAGAGCTTATTTTGTAGGTAACTTCAAGTACTGTAAAATGGTATCCAAGTATGCGAAAAAATTTACCGGTTTCACGGTATTCGCGAAAAATGAAAAAATACCCTTCACATTTGACCTTTGACCGGCAATTGTAATCGACCTAATTGACCTATGACCTCGATTTATCGTTGGATAGATAATTCATATATTATCATTGGATAGATAATTCAACTTCCTACAATTATGATCTATTGGACTTGACTGTACGGGCAACAGCAACGGAGATATAGCATTAAAACGAACTCACCCCCATATAGACCGGGGGTTGTATCTTCCCCCACCCCCTCGAATACGAAAACTCAGTTTTAGACTCAGGACATGTCCCCGAACACCCCCTCAAAATTTCAGCCATGAAGTATTTTTATAGTAAAATATACCTTTTTACTGTACTAGCATGACTCGAATAGCGTTTGCAAATCGACTTGAATACATTCAGGTTCGTCTAGAAAGAATTCGGGTTTCAATTGAACAATCAATTTAATCGTAACTACAGTTTTCTTTGTTTGCAGGAATTTCAAATTTTTTTGAATTGATTCAAGCTCTGAGAAAGATTGTTCGAAGTTATTTCGAACGCTGGAGGTTAAAACGTCAAATACCGCTTTGAACTCTTTACGATAAATTGTGAACAATTCAAGAGTAAATGCAGTTTCGACTAGTTACCATTTTTTGCCGACTAGCCGACTTCATAGTCGAATTACCAGAAAATCCAAAAAATGCCAACTGTGCAGAAAAAAGTGGTAAATAAAATTGTTTTGGTTCCCGAATGTCCTAACACATCCAAGAATGCCAAAAAAAAAAATGGTTTATTAAATGGCCCTCTGACATTGAAATAAGAGAAGTTTGGCGGAAAGCAATGCGTCGTGAAGTTTTTGTATCTAAAAAACCGTCTGAAACCTCACATCTTGTTACATAAAACACTGATGTGGTAATACGTCAATACCTTATTTCCTGCCAAATGTTACTAACCCTTTGTCCTCGAGTATCTTGTTTTACTTCTAAAATTAAATTGACACTCATTTGGGTTTTACAAAATTCCACCAAATTATTTGCATTCTTTCCCCAAGCAGCATTTTTAGTCGTTGGTACGACCCGGCGACTATTCTTCGTAACTGTAAAGTTATAGTTACTTGTGACGGGAACGTTATTGCTGCGATCCCTTCGCGTTCCTACGACCAATTTGGGGTACATTTTGAAGGTGATAGCTACGTAAATAATACTACCCCCGAACTTATACCGCTACATCGCACTCACGTTCCAACTACGTGGCGGGAACGTTGCGGCGGAGTCACCGTTACTTTATAATATTTGTCCCCGCCTACTTTACTTTGTCGTCTGCTTCGCCTTTTTTTGTCTTGCATATGTAGAAAGAGTTTAAATGACATCTTCGGCGGCTCCGTGGTGGAGAGGTATAGATAACACTATGCCGTCTTCGTTGGCGGAGTCGGTGGGTTCGATTCCCACCGTGTCCTTGGGTGTTTGTGACTGTCCCATTACATTTCATTACAATTTGACGAAGATTTCACTTGAGTCTGGGTGTATGTACTAAGTTTGCGAGCCCATGAGGGTAGATGATGGAACACAGGCGAACAGTCTGTGTCCCATCATCCCTTAAAAAAAAAAATTACATCTTCCATCATTATTCAGCCTCCTCAACTAAATGGAAATAATATTTTCATGTTTAAGTAGATATTATTACTTGTATGGGTACAAAAAACTTTGCTGAATTACGAGTTCCGAGTACAAAGAAATTCAAAACAATTTAAAAAATTGTGTGAGATGTGATATTGATAGATTCATAAAAACAATGCGCCCTCTCAAAATACCTGGTTCGACACTTTTTTTTCTTCAGGAAGGCAATGATAGAAATGCATAAAATTGATAAATTATATTTTTATAACATTTTTAATAATTATATATATAACATTTTTTGACGAATTCATACTTCATAAGGAAATTGGAATAAATGTAATGGCGTCCTACATTTAACAGAAATTACTTTAGAGTAATATGTACGTCTCATTGTGTGTTTGAAGGATTTGTCACTTCTCTGTAAGTAGCGGCCACTAGACTTTTATCACTTTGAAGTCATCATCAAGTAGAATATTTGTCTACAAAACAACCACAAGGTTCCTGAAGCCACTATATAGTTCCCCCTGGAGCTTTAACCTATAATTAATAATAGCTTTATAGCGATTAGTGCGTGATGAATGTGTTTCGAACTGTACATTTGCATGTGGCAAATAAAAAGAAACAATGTAGGTGTTTAAAATTGTGGCCTCACAAGAAAAGCCTCTCATATAATTCACGGTTGTTCCTCATAAGTGGGAGAAAGACAGAGTATTGTTTCATCCCCAACACTTCGAGTACAGCGAAAGGGAGATCCTAGAACTAATCCATAACTTCTCTTTTTTCTCACAGCTGACATTTTCACATCACAAAACAACAACATAATATTCGAACACCAAGAAGTCTCTATAGAGTGACGGTTACTTTAAAGTTTTTTTTTAAAGTAATTCGAACTTTGTTGTAATTTTTACGAAGAGTTGAAAATAAAAATTACTGTGAAGTTGTTTTCGTGAGTAGCGAAATATTCAATTTTACCTTAGATATTACTACATATTTCCATAACTTTGAAGGAATTTCAAAAGTAGCAAGGACGTCATAGTTACTTTTAACGCCACCATAAAGTTATAAAAACTTTGAAGTGATATACGAGTAACAAGACTAACTTACTGGGACTAGCGAATATAACTTTAAAGTCTTGGCGACTTCAAAGTTATTTTACATAGTTACAGTCACGTTCCAGAAACTTGAAAAGCTACTCAGAAGTACTGCAACTTTTAAGTTCCAAATTATAGTGATAATAACTACAGAATTACTAAAAATATCTAAATGAAAGTAGGAAAACCTAGAAAGTTGGTTTTTTAGTGATAATTACGTAACAGCGACCTATTCAAAGTTCCGAACTCTGTTTTCGCTACTTTGATGCTGCTTGGGCCCTTGTCCGGAATTTTTGAAATTAATAGCGAGGCAGCTGGAAGCAGGTTTCTTATGTGAAACGCAACGGTGTACTGCCGAATATCATACTACATCAATATGTAAGGTAACGTCACACTCGGTTCTGCCGCTTTTTAACGGAGCTATATTTTAAACCTTTGATATCTAAGTAGTAGAACTAGTTTAAGAGCTGAAAATTTAACCTGTTATTTTGATGATTCAATTTTACAGAATAACATAAAAACACCGAGAAATATTTCATTGATAACAAGCCCATTGTGATTATGTTGACACGGGGGCGTCCTCCTGGTTAAGCGCCGCTGGCGAAAACTTTCTTTTTTAAATTGATATCTATTGCTAGTTTCAATCAGTTTTTTGTATGTCTGTAAATACCTCAAAAATTATTAAATTATAATTATTGATTTTTGTTTAAAAAAATACTAAACGTGAAAATGTGCCTGCTTGGTAATATCTTATAGCGAAATCCATATGAAGAACATAATCAGACAGCATAGAGAAGACTGCAAAACAGAATTTGAAGATATTCTAAAAAAAACCAGAAGAGGAAGCCGGAAAGTTGGGGTTTGAGTTGGTGATGCCGCGCCTAGCATCAAAACAGATTAACCGAGATAATCATTCATCAATGTCATTGGACGAGTACTATCGAGGTGGAATTTTCATTCCATATCTAGAAGCTCTACTTCAGTATCTAGAGGATCGATTTTCAGAAAAAATTTCGAAAGGATACAACTTATATGAACTTCATCCAAAAACCATGCGGAGCATGAATTAGAAATGTTTTTAGAGATTGCAGCCGCTATTCTAGACCTCTAAGGTCTAAGGTCTAAGGACTTCTAAGGATAACTTTTCAGAGGCACAAACCTAGTATGAAATGTGGAAGTTATTTGAACTTCCTCCTCTGTAAATCGACAAATTAAAATATATCGACCTGTTTCACTTTTCATTGGGCAATATGCCCTCTTTAACGGAAGCAATCAAATTTGCATTAATTCTTGCAGCCACAACCTGTACCATTAAGAGGTCCATCAGCACATAAAGAAGAGTCAAGACATGGCTAAGATCGACTATGAAGCATGATAGACTTTCTGGACTTTCCCCTGAAGGATGCAGTTATTGTTCAAAGAATAAATTACTTGAAAAAATATGATTATATTTTAAGTTTGTTCTCTGGTTGTGTATTTTCATCGATAACATATTTTAGTATGTTATATTTTCTGCAGAGTGAATGTATGATTTTGATTTTGTTGTAATTTAACTTGTTTTTTCTCAATCCAGGGGAGGGAAATGCCCGATTTGCCCCCCTAGTCGGCGCCCATGTATATATATATATATATATATATATATATATATCGGGAGAACCCTTTTAGTCAGTTTATTCAAGGAAATGGAATAATGGTGCCATCTAGTGGTTACTGAAGTATCCTTTCAGTATGTCTTTTATAAACACCCCGTAAGTCGGTTGAAATATTAATTTGAAAATAGGCTGTACCTACTGCGAAAATATCCCGTCATTCATTGTGCATGTATGGAAGAAGTGGAAGAACCCCGGAAGTCAATAACTTAGGGCTATAGGCTATAGGTATAGAAATATGATATAACTAGTTGACCCGGCAAACGTTGTTCTGCCATATAAATTATTTTTATCTATTCATCTATCTGCCGATGTATATCTACCTATCTAACTATATATTTATCTATCCAGATGACCCGGCAAACGTTGTTCTGCCATATAAATTATTTTTATCTATTCATCTATCTGCCGATGTATATCTACCTATCTATCTATCTATCTATCTATCTATCTATCTATCTATCTATCTATCTATCTATCTATCTATCTATCTATCTATCTATCTATCTATCTATCTATCTATCTATCTATCTATCTATCTATCTATCTATCTATCTATCTATCTATCTATCTATCTATCTATCTATCTAGTTATCTATCTTTCTATCTATCTATCTATCTATCTATCTATCTATCTATCTATCTATCTATCTATCTATCTATCTATCTATCTATCTATCTATCTAACTATCTATCTATCAATCTATCTGACCGGGCAAAAATGTTAATCATTTGGAGTATGAAAAATATATTACGACCTATTCTCAAACCGACTATTGTTATTTTCGATTGCCATCTTGCAGCCCTATTGCGGATCTGTTGATAAAACAAAAAAAATGAAAAGATGCAAAAATAGGGGTTGATCGTAGAAGGGTAAACAATTGAGAGTAATAGGAATTTTTCTATTCTAAGTCATGACAAAATAAAAATGACATAGATTAGAAATAATTTTATATGGTGGTTAAGTATTCTCAAATTTTCTAATTTCCCGCGCAATTTTCTTAATTTTTTCTTCCATAAGAACCTTCTTCTGACAATAAAAACCACAACAAAAAAAGAATTAGTGAAGTCGGTCCAGCCGTTCAAGCGTGATGGCGGAACCAAGGGAAATAAGGATTCATTTTTATATATAGAGATTTTCTAATTTCCCGCGCAATTTTCTAAATTTTTTCTTTCATAAGAACCTTCTCCTGACAATAATAAACACAACAAAAAAAGAATTAGTGAAATCGGTCCAGCCGTTCAAGCGTGATGGAGGGACCAAGGGAAATAAGGATTCATTTTTATATATAAAGATAGAAGTACTTACAGAATATGCGTACCTAGTGAATTAAATAAAAAATAGAAAACTAGGACATTAATTCCAAAAATCCATAAAACTCAAACTCTTGTGCGAGAAAATAGTAGTCACTTGTAAGCTGATAGACCATGAGTTTTTCTATGCCTGACGTTTTCCATCTAACTTGGAAGGTTGATATCGGATGTAGGAGTAGCTTGTTTGCATAGGCGTATCACTTCAGTTCATCCATCTTCAGCTACAAGAAATGGATAGTTAACACATTCGGTAGCTTTCGATAGATTCGGTAGCTCCATTAGTAGTCGCGTCAATGGAGCCGTAAAACATGCAAACTTCGAAAGTACCCAGAAACAGCTCCGATTTTGATAAAAAAAATTTCTGTTTTTTTATATTCTTGAAATCAGAAATCTGTTCAAACAATATGAATTTAATTTATATAAAAAAATGAGTTTTCAGCTTCATTATTTTGTTATTATTTATTATTAAATAATAGAATAATTTATTATTTATTATTAAATAATAGAATAATTTATTATTTACGATTAAATAATAGAATAATTTATTATTAAATAAAAGAATAATTTAGCTTAATTTTTTCATTGACTCTAAAAGAATAACACTACACAAGCAATTTTGTCAATTTCTGTTTTTATTTTAAGAAAAGAAGATTTAATTTTTACAATTAATTTGCCTATTGAAAACTTTATCTTCATCAGGTGGTGGGTGATTTTGATAAAAAAAATTTCTGTTTTTTTATATTCTTGAAAATCAAAAATCTGTTCAAACAATATGAATGTAATTTATATAAAAAAATGAGTTTTCAGCTTCATTATTTTGTTATTATTTATTATTAAATAATAGAATAATTTATTATTCATTATTAAATAATAGAATAATTTATTATTTACGATTAAATAATAGAATAATTTATTATTGAATAAAAGAATAATTTAGCTTCATTTTTTTATTGACTCTGAAAGAATAACACTACACAAGCAATTTTGTCAATTTCTGTTTTTGTTTTAAAAAAAGAAGATTTAATTTATACAATTAATTTGCCTATTGAAAACTTTATCTTCATCAGGTGGTGGGTGATTATCGCAGTCACTTCCACTGCATACGATGCAGACAGGTGAGCAATGCAAACCACTATTTCTGCAGCCAAATGCTGAATCGCATCCCATTTTGCAAGAGCAAAATATAAATTTTAAAACGTTCTTCGGTGCTGCGGGTTGTGTCATTATAATTGATTTTAAGTGATGATCTATTTTCCAGCCCCAATCTTCGGGAGGTATTGAAGCATTATTTTTCCATTGTTGAACTTGAAGGTAAACTCTTAATATGTTTTTTGCTGCATCCTCTGATGGAGGTAACGAGCTTAGTACGCTCTTGTCTTTTGAAGCTAATGTTATAAAACGCTTGTATCGCAGTTCATTCAAGCTTTTGGCAGTTTTAGCACCATACATGGTGAGAATACAATAAATACCTCCATCAAAAAGTAGTTCTTCACGTTGTTCTTGAACCAAGAAAGTTTCAGCTGCTGCACGTAATTTCTGATAAGTATCAAAAACTGATAAAACTATTTTTTCCTTTATTACAAAAAGCAGTTGTATCACATCTAGTGAATGCATGAATGAAAGAGAGATGGTTTTTGGTTATTTCATTAACATGGTTTCTGTATAGAGTAAACTCGTTCTAAGACAATATTTTTGACTGGTTTCAATGAAAATATTTCTTTATGATCAGGGGCTGAAGCCATCAATATCACTAACACATCAATGTCCACTATCAAGAGCTGATGGACAATTGAACGACCTGCATCACTTACTGCTTGACTTTAGTTGTATTAAGAGACATGTCTTCTTCAAAAAAATAATCGATTGAAGTATTACTTTTATATCTACGGTTTCTCTCAAACGCTTTAGTTCCATTATTATTGTATCCATCAAAAACAACTTTAACGTTGGTACCATAGTTATTACCTAAATATCTGACATACTGTTGAAAAATATCAATAAACTTTCAATATTTTTTCCCATTTCAATCTGTGAAGTAACATACCACTATCGATAATGTAAAAAAAATTTTGTAACATCATTGACATCCGTTTCACATTGTTCAAAAATATCGGCGAGAGGCCTCGGTAGCCCAGCAGTAAGGTCTATCGCTTGAAAACCGAGGATCGTGGGTTCGAGTTCCACCTTGCTCTTGGGTATTGTGTATGTATGAAATTAAGTGGTTCTAAAAATTTGATCTGTAGTGTAATGACTTAGATTCAACCCCATTAGCCGTTCGGAACCGGCGTAAAACTGTAGGTCCCTTGAGTTAAAAAAAAATATATCGTATAGCGTTGATTTCGTCGTTTTCCTTAGCCCAACAATTGTTTTCAGAGAAAACCGCGCAAAATCTTATTTTCTCATATAAATGACGTCTATATTGTTTAAACAATGGAAATAATTATTTCCCCCCTCTACAAGATTTCTGATTTCAAATAACATTAAAAAATAGAAACTAAAAAAAAAATTATCCAAATCGGAGCTGTTTCTGATAACTTTCTACCGAGAAGCTTCAATAGGCTATAGGGGATTTGTTGGATGAAATTCGATTGCCGAATAAATGAATCCTAACATCAATTACAAATTACTTTCAACCCGTAAAACTGTTTCAAGGTACCTACATAATATGCCGAACTGCTAGAGTAGGTAAGCAACTTTATTTAACTTTTCCTGAGAAGTGCAATCTTTGGGTAACTATCAATCGTTATTAATAGGGCACGAACAGCGTACATTTCTGATAGGAGTTAACTGAAAAGCCAGAACAAGGTGTTACAGTAACATGTCATCGTCTGAAACTTCTGATTCCCCGGCACTTTTTATATTCGATACTTTGTTAGTCCATGAAGAAATATCTGAATCGAATGTCGCAAAAACTGCTTTTCTGTTTTGAATGAATTCATAAAATATCCATTGATTATTTAGTCGTATTATCACCAGCGAAAAACAAAACCATTTTGGAAATTGGTTCAGACTAGTTTTTATAAGAATTTTTTATGGAATATATCATTATTCAATTTTTCAATTTACTTCTCCATCTGTGGGTAAGATATATATATATATATATATATATATATATATATATATATATATATATATATATATATATATATATATATATATATATATATATATATATATAAGTTTTTTCCTATAAATAACCTCTCAATTTGTTTCCAGTGTGAAATAAAAATAGGTACTGCAGATATGTATGTATTGAATATCATCTTGGTATTCATTTGAAATTCAGAACAGTTTTTTGTTTATGAAAATAAAATTTCAGTAGAAATATATTCATAGGGTTAGAAATATTTAGAGGGGGACTACAGGGATATCGAAAACCGTTAGAAACACAGGGTGGCTTGAATAATGGAAAAGTTGCGTTATTTAGGGATGAGTGTGATGGTGTGAACAGATCCAAAATATCTCCAATGGTTCCCTAGATATTTCAAAAAACTAAAAATCGAGATTTTTTTTTCTTTGTAACTCATTTGTTTCTGGAAATAACTTCACGAAATTTGGTTTGTAGCTATTATCCAACATAGCAATTCTATTGGTGTTGTCAGATTTTTTTTATTTTCCATTTTTTCAGAGACGCGATTGTCAATTTTTTTTCTTATGGACACCATGTTGGTTTTCCTTATGTAGTGATAAAGAAAAAATTACGAATTCAACAGTGTATCACACCTTTACAGAAATACTGAGTCTAGTTACGCAAATTTGAACTTCAGTAAGTAGGCTGGTGGCAGAATTGTCAAATAATATATATATATATATATATATATATATATATATATATATATATATATATATATATATATATATATATATATATACATATATATATATATATATATATAAATATATATATATATATATATATATATATATATATATATATATATATATATATATATATATATATATATATATATATATATATATATATATATATATATATATATATATATATATATATATATATATATATATATATATATATATATATATATATATATATATATATATATATATATATATATATGTAAATATATATATATATATATATATATATATATATATATATATATATATATATATATCCGATACATTTTGACATCTTCAGGGGTCTCCAACAAACCAATCTTATATTTGGGCGACTACATGAGCGAAAATGTTTCAAACTGGTGACAAAAATGTAGAAATTATTTATCTACAACATATCCGAAATTCAGCCTAGTGGGGAAGATGAATGAAGCTAAAAAAGCAAGTTACAGGGTTTTTGCTAATAAAATTTCTTTTGGTGGTAAACTTTCTTATTTCACCACCCGCCGCCAATGTAATTAAGATATTTCTTGTTTTTTCGTGGTGTTTGAGGATTTGCTCATGAGATCCACAGCTCATCCAGATTCAGTTAGATTATTAAAATTTCTTACGTGAATCTCTTTATGTTAGTTAAAAAAGTGGACAGTAGTGATTTTAACCGCCGCCATTCTCATGTAGAGTTTCCATGTTTTTTCGTGGTGTTTGAGGTTGCGCAGCTTCTACTGATTGAGTTGATGTTAGTTGATTTCGAGTATTGCGTAGCTCTTTTGATGTTAGGGAAGTGAATTATTCTGTGGGCTTCAGTTAATTTCTTTTATTTTTGCAATTTTTATATTGCAAACATTTTTTTTAGCATTTTTCGAGCATTGCTCATATCTAAGGCTACTCCAAATTCAGTTAAGGGGTTGAAAATTAGATTGATTATATAAAGATGCTATTTGGGTGTTTCGAATGTGTTTTCTTACCAATACAATTTTTATGTAGAGATGCCATGCGTTGTTGTAGACATCCGAGCATCTTTTCAGCCCCTAATTGACTTAGGGGATTAAGAATTTGAGTGTAGAAATCAGAAACATGAGGGGAAAATACTATCTTACTGACACAGCTCTACTCCTAACGAAATTTAAAAAAATGAAGATATATTGTTCTCACAATTCTATCATTTGAAAATATATGCTCATTCTACAAGATCTATTAAGTCAGAAAAATGACGTTTTGGTTATAGCATATTGTTAGATCTGTTCAGTTCATTTCTTTCGATATATCTATTTCAGTACAATTACTTCTAAAAGATTTTAATTTGATGTCCTCCTCTAATGTACTGATATAATAAAATTTCGTCATTCAGTGAAGTAATTAAATGTGTACGTGAGAGAGTCAAAATGTACTTACCAAAAATCTAGAAACATCAACATAGTTGAGGCATTGACTGCACTACATTTTGCATCTTGTTTGTATTGAGAAATAACCAACAAGCCTCAATACATTAATTTTCTTTCGCTAATACGTGGGATATTTGTTACAAGAACACATGAGCGATCAATCAAACAATTAAAATGAAAACATAGTAAAAATACCATAAATGTAGTGTCTATTCATTTTATTTCATTCACGAACGACTTGTTAATGACAAGTAGCAATCGTGCGTTTTTCTTTATTTGAACGATGGATAGGTGTGAGTGATGAAATCACATATCAAAGTCGTGAAGTCTAGAAAATCGTGATATAATTATTTCTTGTTATTTCTAACGAACGACAGATCGTTTCGCTTCAGTCTTGGGAAAACGACTACTTCTACTGCCGAAAACTATTCTATCTTAATTATTCTTTCCGATATTTGCCCTTCTACAAAAATTTCAGGAAGAACATTTATTCATATATAACATAAATTCCTTAAACCATTAAATTTGAAAAAATATCTTTACTTCATTAGATCGAATGATATTTAAAAAAATTTGC
The DNA here is from genome assembly GCA_030704885.1 of Cynegetis impunctata. Classification (NCBI taxonomy): domain Eukaryota; kingdom Metazoa; phylum Arthropoda; class Insecta; order Coleoptera; family Coccinellidae; genus Cynegetis; species Cynegetis impunctata. The sequence continues at coordinate 94,148 of JARQZK010002221.1, forward strand.
CTAAAAATTTATTATTCATCGCCATTTTCGAAAATTGAAATAATTGTTATTTCAGTTTATTTAGCTTTTCACCCTTAATTTATTGCATATTATTGTTTCCTCAGTGACTATGAAGTTGAGCATTATTATCATATAATCAAATATTTAAGAAAAATAATTTTATAATATGTTTTTATTTTAACCACCCTAAAAACCTGATGCAGGCAAATAATTGAATAAATTACCACAAATATAAAATAACAGGTACTCATTCGAAGATAGCTTATTAATGGCATTCACGAGGAACCTTCAGTATCACGTTTTGAGAATTTTTGGGGAGGAGTACTCAAGCTTCCTACTGGTCGTACTGAAAATCTTCTAATCTTCGAAGGATTCAGTGGGCCCTGACTAGATTCTCGGTCCACTTGAGTATAAGGCGGGGGTAGTTCACTTACAGGTGCTAACGAGGATCTTCTAGTACTATAGGAACCACTACTGGTAGCTGAGAGTTTAGGGAACTCAGTCGAAGCTACCAAGGAAGATCTTCGACCAAACATATATGAACTAGCAACAGTTGGATTAGTTACTAACGAAGTTCTTCTATTTTGAAAATTGGATCTAATGGGCATTCTCCTAGTACGGGATTTCGATAATATATCTGGATAGTGGTCTTCTTGTTGACTGCTACTTGACGGAGGATCAGATAAGGTTGACAATGCACGAATGAGATCTGCTACGGATGTTTTCTCTAGAATTTGTTCTTGTCGATTCGATGACAATGTGGATATTCTCTTGGTTTTATTATCTGGGTATATCTGGTAATTTCTAAAAGGCTCATTGCCTCTCTCTGCATCGTTATTTCGATCTGACTTGGATAGCAGATTATTTTTAATACGTTTGAAGAGACTAGCGGGTTCTTTTGGAAAATCATTCATAGGTTCTGAATTAGATTTTTCATCCTTCATTAATTTCGCATAGTTTGCAAGATATGTTTGGCCATACCAAGTATGATCGTTATCATTCCTCAAAATATGGGAGGGATACCTAACGTCACTGAGAGCACGGGATCTAAAAGCAGGTTTTGGTTTTGCCATCTGATGACTTGCTAGAGACCATTGTGAATTATACTGTTCACTAGCAAGAATATCTCTATCTGAGAAACCTTCGTAACAACCCGGTTCATCTACATGTTCGTTGATGCTTAATGCATCAAACACTTTAATTATAAGATCAGCTTGTTCATTTTTACCTCGGAATGTTAACTCTTTATCAATTCGATCCAGATCAGTATCTGATTGAATTCTTTGAAGGATAAAACTATTTTGGCATTCTGAAAAGGCACGCTTCCTGTCTAAGTTTGGAAAACTAGGTGGATTATATATCATTAAATCTGGACAACTTTGACTCCTCTCAATTCGGTGTGGTTCATAGTCAAATTCTTTGTAAACTTTCTTCACTCGTACCATGAGAAATTCCTCAAGGATTGTTCTGAGCTCTTGTCGGATTTTAGTTGGAGTTTTCATTATATTGGAGGCTATTCGATGCTCAAGTTGCTGTAATTTTTTACTTCGCATCCCTCTAGCAATGAAATTCAAAATCATAACAACGTAGCCTAGTCCGCCGATTACCCATACTAGTAGAAATATCTGATACATCTTATAATACAAATAGTTTGAATCACCTTGTCTGTTACCTGAAAAAAACATATTCATAAAACAAATTATTTAGAGTGTACATTCCTATTTGTGTTATAATGGCGTCAGTAACTAGAAGAGTTTGAGAATCTTAATCAGTCCACTATTAACGTATCAGTCAGATAATCAGATAAAGAAGAGGGACCTTGAAACTTTATACAGTAATCCCTTGCTATTTGCGGGGAATACGTTCGACGAACTTTTCGCCAATACTAGAGGAGTTAGGTTTTTCATACACTAAAGTGTTGCTGAAATTTAGTATTACTGTTTAAAAAAATAAGCGTTTTTTTTAAAATTATTTTGGTTTGCTTTTGGTGTTATTCTAGTTCCTTCAGCAACTCTTTGTACGATGCCGTTTCAAGTTTTCTTGCAAAAATTGAAATGGTACTTATAAGTCACTTATAAGAAATTTCTGTGTCCCCCAAAAATTTCTTCCAATATGAGGTAATGGTTGATGTTTAGATTTAATCGCGAATACAGTCTGCAGTGTTATAGTTTCTCTAAAGTTAACTTACAGCAATTCGCTCCCAATGTTTCTATCAAGATAGAAAGATGTTAGGTACGTTTGCAGATTGAAAAGTTCCTTCTTTAAACATTTTTCTTATCTTCTCTTCATTTTTCTTTATGTTGTTTTAAGTTTTAAACCTGACAGGGAGATCTATGCTACGTATAATAAGTCAAAAAATTACGAAGCAGCAATCGCCAAGTCGTATACTAAACTTTCAAAATGGTGCCTTTGGTGCCAGACAAACGCAAATAACTGAAACAGCGAAAAGTAAACCCGCGAACAGCAAGAGCTTGATCTACTTCAAAAGTCTACCATATGAAGATATATTTATATTAAATATATATATATATATATATATATATATATATATATATATATATATATATATATATATATATATATATACAGGGTGATTCATTAATATGTGTAAATATTTTAAAGGAAAAATTTTGAGCTCAAAATATGAAGATCTAACCCAATTTGCTTATACGAAATATTTCTCCTTACTGATTTACAGGGTGTTTCATTTAGATTATTAAAAATGAATTTTGTTCATTACTTTAATGCTGCTTCATATTTCTTTATGATATTATGTGTATTTTACGTAATACATGCAATCGTATGACAAAAAACACCGACATTACTCGTACATAAAAATCAAAAGAATTGTGCAGCCATATGTTCAACGTTAAATATCTCGAAAAATAGTGGCTCTAGCGTTACGGAAACAAAAAGCCTTATTTACAGAGAAAATATTGGAGAATCGAAAAATTATACTAAAATGACAATTCTGCCAGTGGCGTAGAATTTAGGAAACGAGAAACCGTCCCGTGCCCCTGCCGTACGCCACTGGTGATAGCGAGAAATTCTTCTTGACTATTATTTGATGTGTCCCAAACTACTTTAACTTACTGCCAAATATCATGAAGAAATATCAAGCAGCATTAAAGTAATGAACAAAATTCATTTTTAATAATCTAAATAAAACACCCTGTGAATCAGTAAAGAGAAATATTTTGTATGAGCAAATTGGGTTAGATCTTCATATTTTGAGCTCTAAATTTTCCAGTTGAAATATTTACACATATTAATGAATCACCCTGTATATATAATATATATATATATATATATATATTATATATATATATATATATATATATATATATATATAT
>JARQZK010002221.1:100000-105000 GCA_030704885.1 Cynegetis impunctata
TGTGAATTTATGATCTAAGATATCTGGATTAAGTTTTGGATTAATTCAGTAGTAAGAAGGTTTAGCTTCCGTATCTGGGGCAATATTAGTCAAGTTTTTTATTATATCTCTATTAGATTATAAGTATTTGTATACGAAGAAGTTGTAAATGCATTCGTCGATCATTTTTTACTTACTGATTTTCCGAAAAAGTCTCCGAGGGCTATCATTATGAATCCGTTGATGGGAATTCCAACCACCGAATAAAATATCATGAACACTCTACTTAACATTGTAGTTGGTGCCAAATTTCCATAACCTGAAACAGAATTAAACACGTAAACTGCCATCAAATCTTATTTTGTTAGAGTTTATCAAAAAATTGAACATATTGGTCTAACTATTTTTAAATTAAAAAATAAAATGATGTTTACCGATGGTACTGACAACAGTCAAAACAAAAAATATGGAGTGGTAAAAGTCCCATTTTTCTTCTATGTCCATTGGAATATGTTTAAGAGTCTTTCCACAGTAGCCTTCAATTATATCCATATATTCATTCTTCTCATTCTGATCAAGATTCAAATGATTTACTGCATCTGGGAAACGAATGAAATAATTATTTAAGTCTGAATAGATTTGGCCAAAAATGCAATTACTGTAATTTTTGTCGATTGGAAATTATTATTCAACATCAAAAATTTATTCTCATATTCAGTCAATCTTGACTAGTCATTTCTAGTTTTGTATAATCGAACAAACTACATTATATACCTAACATTTAAAAACTGAATATGTGCCCCATTTTTAATCGAAATATATGGACACAAACCGTTGAGTTAATGAAGTTTGTAGAAACTATAACAATATAAAAAAAATTGATTATCATATAAACAATTTGAAATAGTTATTTGTCATTAAATTGTACATGTATATTTCAATTAATATTTTAATATTACACAACTCTATGTCTGATATATCTACATATATCAAAATGTTATTAATACAACATTCATCACTATATTTTGAATATTATTTTCTACAGTTTTATATACTTATGAATCAGTACGTTTTAAATTAACTAGAACGCCGATATTGAAGTGAAGTAACATATTTAATACCGACAAAATTAAAATTCAGACACACAGCTATTTCTTCTAACCTATGATTTAATTCACATCATGATTAAGTAGCGAATTTCTATAACATTTTTAGTGGAAGTACCGAATTTCTTCGCATTAACTGAGTCTACAATATTTATTGATGTAGTTAGTAGGTTTACTGTATCTTAGTAGTGCATTTCAACGCATTTCACAAGTTCTAGGGAATCACTTAATAGGTTAAGGGTAAGTAGTGAGCTTCTACGCATTAATTGAGTGCATAAGTAGAGAATTTCAACTCATTAACTGAGTTCACAATCTCTAGGGTAGCAGATAAAAGTTTTAGTGTAAGTACTGTTTTTCTACGCGTTAACTAAATCCACAATCGCTATGGAAGCTGTTTATAGCATTAGTTTAAGTAGCGAATTTCAACGCATTAACGGATTCCACAATCTCTAAGGAAGCTATTAGTAGGTTTAGTGTAAGTTGTGGATTTCAACGCATTAACGGAGTCCACAATGGAAGGAAAGAAAACACACGTGTTTCATTCCTCCCTGAAGTATGTGTCTGGGAGGCGGGCAGCTTGAGTTTGGGATTAACTCCTTCAGCCAGATCAGAGAATACACTTGTATATACAAGTGCATTGAGGATAGGTGAGACGGGATATTTATGGAACAAAGGATGTGTGGGCAGGGTTCAGAGGATTAATACTGGCCTAGCATTCGCCTTATAAGTTTACAAGCAGTGACTTACATTACCATGAGGAAACCTCTGAAAAAAACTCATGCCAGACCAGTCGGCCCCGGGGTTTGAACCCGAGACCTCCCAAATACTAGCCAGCGTACCTAACGTACTCGACTACCTAGCTTGGTTAGAGTCCACAATCTCTATGGAAGTTCTTTTTTTTTTGGTCATAATCTTTTATTTAAGTCCCATAATTACATTGTTTAACCTTAAGTCTAATATAATTTAATTGAAAAATATCAATACTAGTGACAAGAAGTGTCCTAAGTCTTGGCCGACTTTACAGTCATGAACTTAAAAATATTACATTTGAGTTTTGGCTCGAAATCACTGTCCTAATGACAGGAATAAAAAATCATCTTGATCCTGGTCTTCTCGGAGTATTATACTGGGTCTCTTGTGTTTCCACGGTCTGTCTTCATCATATTCTCCAAGTCTGGTGACGAGGGGGTTCGGAGTGGTTGGCAAGTCAGCATACATTTTGACTGCCGTCGCTCTGATGAACTCGATTACACTCGGCATTTCCAAGTCTCGGTGAATCTAGGAGTTATGGACGTACCAAGGAAAAAAGGAAAAAAAAGGAAGCACACGTGTTTCATTCCTCCCTGAAGTATGTGTCAGGGAGGCGGGCAGCTTGAGTTTGGGATTAACTCCTTCAGCCAGATCAGAGGATACACTTGTATGTACAAGTGGATTAAGGATAGGCGAGACGGGATATTTATGGAACATAGGAAGTGTGGGTAGGGTTCAGAGGATTAATACTGGCCCAGCATTCGCCTTATAAGTTTGCAAGCTGTGACTTACATTACCATGAGGAAACCTCTGAAAAAAACTCATGGCAGACCAGTCGGACCCGGGGTTTGAACCCGAGACCTCCCAAATACTAGCCAGCGTACCTAACGTACTCAACTAACTAGCTTGGTCGTACCATGGAGTCTATGGAAGCTATTTATAGATTTAGTTTAAGTAGCGAATTCCAACGCATGCCCACAATCTTTACGATAGCTATTAGTAGGTTTAGTGTAGGTAGCGAATTTCAACGCATAAACGGAGTACACAATCTTTATGGAAGCTATTTAGAGGTTTAGTTTAAGTAGCGAATTTCAACGTTTTATCAGATTCCATAATCTCTAAGGTAGCTGTTAGTAGGTTAAGTGTAAGTTGCGGATTTCAACGCGTTAACAGAGTCCACAACCTCTAGGGAAGCTGTTTGTAGGTTTAGTTTAAGAAGCGAATTTCAATGCATTAACGGAATCCACAATCTCTAGGGAAGTAGTTACTAATATATATATATATATATATATATATATATATATATATATATATATATATATATATATATTCTATATATATATATATATATATATATATATATATATATATATATATATATATATATAAAAATATATAAATATATATATATATATATATATATATATATATATATATATAACTATATATAAAGTTTAAACTACAAAATAAAACACATTTAGCTTAAGTTTCACTATATAAAAAATAATAAGTTGCTCGAAATATGTCGACTGTCCTTTACTGCTAAATATAGTATCTAATTGTTTCATATGTGTTTTATTTTAAATTTCAAAGAAGTTTAGTCTTCATGATGTTTCACCAAGTGAAGTGCGAGGACTTTAATTTCAGTTATATATATATATATATATATATATATATATATATATATATATATATATATATATATATATATATATATATATATAATATATATAACTATAAACGTCAACTTTTTAATAAAATCTAGGTCTTTGAGATTCAACAAGCCTGTTATTGCTATTAATTATCAAAAAGTTATATATATATATATATATATATATATATATATATATATATATATATATATATATATATATATATATTTATATTCATTTACGCTCAACAGTAGGTATAAGGCATTGAAAAAACTATTTATTTTGACATACCTCGTACAAGCTTCCTTTTCTCGACTTCTATGCCTATTCTCCTTTTTTCTTCTGCTTTTTCTATACTATGGAAAACCATGGATCCTATGAATACATACACGCAGAATACAATTAGAACTATCAGGAATGTTTTTGATGACATCATCTTCGAAAACGGTCATCTATAATAGAAATGTATAAATTAAAACACATTAAGGTTAATGCCAAATATTATAATTAAGGAATGTCCATATTTTGAATAATCAAGAACTTCGATGAGAAGTGCTTTATTTATTCAATGCAGAGAAAATTTTTTCTCACTTTGAGTGCCAGTAGAAATATTCAACACAGTGTTTTTGGCTGTTTCTGTGTTGTAAAAGTATTTCATACTTTCATTTTCAGGGTTCCGTACCCAAAGGGTGAAAACGGGACCCTATTACTCTGTCTGTCCGTCTGTCTGTCATCAGAATGTATCTCAAGAAACGCGATAGCTAGACAGTTGAAATTTTCACAAATTATGTATTTCTGTTGCCGATGTATCAACAAATACAAGAAATAAAATAAATATTCAAGGCGGGCTCCCATACAACCAACGCGATTTGTTTGCCCTTTTTCGCTCGATATCAATAATGGCAACAGGTAGACACTTGAAATTTTCACAAAACTCTCATTGTATTTGTACTTTAATAATAAATAATAAAATCAAAATAAAATGAATATTCAAGGAGAGCATAGTCAATGGAACCCTTCGTGCGTGAGTCCGACTCGCACTCGTAATGTCGTAATTTTAGAAAAATTGAGTGCTGTCCGTTTGCTGCTATTTGATGTATATCTGCAGCAATGACATTTCTACTCGAGTTGAGTGTCTTTCGAATTTAGATTTCATCTTCCTATAGACGATCAATTTAGCCCTAGATTATGTTATGAGAAACGCAAATAAGGGGAATTTAAGAACGAGCGGAGGCCAAATGGTCGCGTATGCAGACGACATAGTCATAGTAACGAAGCGACGAGAAATAATGAAACAAATGCTATTAGAAATAACAACAGAAGGTGAGAAGATGGGATTAAAAATAAACAGCAGCAAAACTCAGATAATGAGATTTGGGAAGCAGTGTGAAAACAAAATTATAAAAATGGGTGAATACGAATTTGAGGGAGTCGAAAAGTTCAAATATCTGGGGGTTACGATCAGCAGTAACAGAGAACGGAGATCAAAAATAGAAAAAAAATAATGGCAGTT
>JARQZK010002221.1:110000-117500 GCA_030704885.1 Cynegetis impunctata
CAATCATAAAATCATATAAGAGACAGATACTTATTTTAAAACATTTGTAGTGCTATTCATAATGTACACTAATAAGCAGAAATAGAGGAAAGTGATATACGTGACAATAATGCTTTCTGAATCCGTTAAATTGAGTTGCTTGCTCATTACTATTACCGGTGCTAAGAAAAGCATAGGAAAATATTTTTTATTTTATTGAAAATACACTTACACAGAAACTTCAATTACTAAGGAATGATGTACTGAATGTCTGGAAATTCACTGTTCGAAAAACACTATCAGTAGTACAACTAAAAAAAAGCCGCCCAGCACAAATTTTCACCGAACTAAAATTCACTTAAATGCTCAGGTAAATCGAACATCAATAAAATGAGCAACAATAAGGCTGAATATATAACAATGCACACAAAATTTGAATAGGTTGTTTCAAAGGAGTGTCGATACAAGCTCTTATATATGTTGATCATATTGTAGGCATAGCTTGAATTATTTCAGAGGAAATAGATACTCAAATTTGAAAAATAAATGAATGATGATATTGATACTTCTAATATAAGATGAACTGATTTGTATCCCCATATTAACCGGTAAATATATACATATATGTCTGTTTCTATTCAACTTATACCTCCTCATATCTATCCTTGTTAAATGATCGACATGTGACAATGGCGTAGAAAGTGGGAGACCCCCTCTTTCTAGTAGGTATTTGGAATTATGTGTGGATCATCAGAAATCATTGAGAAGATTGTTTTCGGAATAACAGGAAAATATTATATTGTAATTTCATTTGTTATATATTTTTTTTATGCAAAGGAATTTTCGCACTTCTAAGCTTCCTTCAAATATATTAGGTATTCCTTCGAGACAAAAATTACATTTTATGATTAGCAGTAATCCGTTTTGCAAAATAAGATAGCTGATAATCTTCTTGTATATCGATCCCAATCAGTAGGTTGTTTTTTCTTTATCCCAATTTTTAAGTACTTTGTGATTTGATTTAATACAAATTTCACATTTAATCAGTGATTAGTTCAGATTACTAAAGCGGCAATCTTCATTTGAAATATCCTACGAAAATTAGAAGCAATAATGACAAAAATTAATATATAAATCGAAGAAGTATAATCAACGGCTATTGCTATCAATTTGATATAATTGAAATGAAGAAAAAATAACCAATTGGTGTAGAAATCTTTATTTATTTCATGTTTCTATTGTCATTTCAGCTATTGAAGTTGTTTTCAAAATATATTCTTCTAGAAGTGTAGAAAACGAACAAATTATCCAGCACACTAAATATAAACTCAGATTGGGTTATTTGAAAGAATAAAATATTGATATATTTATTCAGAAATGAACTCTCAACTTTTACAACAGGTCACTGTACTCATCATACTTCGAAAGTGCCAAGAAACATTTTTCGAAATTCTACAATTAACTATTTTACCAATTTTTAGAGTAAAATATGGAATTTACTATTTTCACAGGCGCTGAATAGATGACGTAGAATAAATCACGTTGATTCATAGATAAATTGTTTACGCCGGGCTTGCCCGCTTACGTGAAATGGTATTTGTGAAGTATTATCTTGATTTTTGCATAAATTAATATTTTCAATAATATATATGAATATATATATATATATATATATATATATATATATATATTTATATATATATATATTTATATATATATATATATATATATATATATATAAATATATAAATATATATATATATATATATATATATAAATATATATATATATAAATATATATATATATATATATATATATATATATATATATATATATATATATAAAATATATATATATATATATATATATATATATATATATATATATATATATATGAATAAAGTATAAACTTTAAAATGAAAAACACTTGGCTTATGTTTCACAATATAAAAAATATTTAGATACTGTATTTAGCAGTAACGAAAAGTCGACATGTTTTGAGTTATGAACTCATTATCAAGACTGACTACAGGAGAGTATTACATCCTAATTTATAAAACAGATAAAAGCAAAGGGTGATACCTGAAAATCAATTTGTTCGTTCACAAGGGGTAATTGACTATTATGGGCGGAACTTATTTCGAGATTTTCAAGAAGGCCAAGGCGCTTTCCTTTGTTACCTGAATTTAACATTTTGGTTTTGTTGAAATCCAGGAAGTGATGGAATTTTATACAATGTTCAGAGAAGCCAGTGGTATTTTTATTTTGTAAAATTGACTTTTTATGTTCTTCAACACGAATATTTATATTCCTTCCTGTCTGTCCAATATAGAAAGCAGGACATTCGTCGCAAAATATTTTGTAAACACCACTGTTTTCTCCGATGTTAGATTTTTCCTTTTTAATTACCAAGAATGACTTCAAGTTTCTTTTATTTGTACAAATTGTTTTAACGTTATTTTTCGATAGTCTGTTACAAATTTTGCTACTCAAATTAGGCACATAATTTATTGGGAAGTAGTTTTGTTCTTCATTAATAGTTTGAATGCAACAGATTCTTTATTCGTTTTTTCCCAATGAGCTTGTCGATAAGACTTTCATTGTAACCGTTATTGGTGGCTAATAATTTAATTGTATTAACTTCAGTTTGAAAATTTGTTTCCGATAATGGAATCGTGAACAACCTATGTATGAACGAATGAAAAGCACTGAGTTTTATTTTAATGTGTTTGTTACTGTCGCTGTGAATTAAAGCATCTGTGAAGGTTGGTTTTCTATAAATGTTGAAAGTAAGAGAATTCAAATTCCTAGCAATCTGAACGTCTCAGAAATTCAAGTTACCGTTTTCGTTTTCTACTTCTTTTGTAAATTGAATCGAGTTGTAGAAAGTATTTATATATTTAAGGAAATTATCTAACTGCCTATCTGTACCGGTCCAGATACAAAAAATATCATCTACATAACGCCTCCATAATGAAACGTTAGTAATTAAATTATTATCACCAATCCGTCTTCTTGTTTGTATATTATATTATTAAATTTGAAATAACTCTGTTCCAAACATAAGTTTAAGGCAGACATTGTTTCGTTGACTGCTTGAGTTGTTAAATTTAGTTTCATCTCTAGATATCGATAACATAAGCCAAGTGTTTTTCATTTTAAAGTTTATACTTTATTCTTTATGATGTTTCACCAAGTGATGTGCAAGAATACAATCTCAGTTATATATATATATATATATATATATATATATATATATATATATATATATATATATATATATATATATATATATATATATATATATATATATATATATATATATATATATATATATATATATATATATATATATATATATATATATATATATATATATATATATATATATATATATATATATATATATATATATATATATATAAAATATATATAATATATATATATAGATTTATATATATATATATATATATATATATATATATATATATATATATATTCAATAAAGATATTTATTTCTCTCAATTATTGCAAAAAAAATAACAATGTCAAATAACAAATTCAACAATAAATAGAGAAAACGTCAAAACAAAAGCAATATCTCAACCTATATTAAATCAGTATCTTTTGTACTCTGTAATATCATACAGCTCCAAGTTCAATGAAAGCCTGTAGATTTCTTTTTCAAACTTCATTGCGATTTCATTGGATCCAATCTGGGAAACTGTATTAATAACTTCATTGCCATGTAACATGTCGAGTTATTGGTCATCGTTAGCCTATGTTTGGGAGAAAAGATACACATCTGTCTGGTGTTGTTTCGATTTTTTAAGTACTCATCAAAATAACACATATTTCTATGCACAAATAGTAGAGTACTGTAAACAAGCAGGCCAGGTAAAGTAAGCATTTTATATTTCTCGAATATTCCACGACAGGATCCTCTGTAACTAACTTGAACATAATTCTCTTCGCATAAAAGCCAGCACCCCTGAAAATAACACCATAACTCAGCAGCGAATAAAAATCAGCAAAATACACCTTTTCAAGTACATGAGATCTCATAACATTAAGTGCTCAATTTCTTACTGAGAATATATATATATATATATATATATATATATATATATAAATATATATAAATATATATATATATATATATATATATATATATATATATATATATTCTCAGTAACAACAGGTCACTGTACTCATCACACTTCGAAAGTGCCAAGAAACATTTTTCGAAATTCTACAATTAACTATTTTACCAATTTTTACAGTAAAATATGGAATTTACTATTTTCACAGGCGCTGAATAGATGACGTAGAATAAATCGCGTTGATTCATGGATAAATTGTTTACGCCGGGCTTGCCCGCTTACGTGAAATGGTGCTTGTAAAGTATTATCTTGATTTTTGCATAAATTAATATTTTCAATAATATATATGAATATTTATATATATATATATATATATATATATATATATATATATATATATATATATATATATATAAACGTGATACCTGAAAATCAATATGTTAGTTTACAAGGGGTAATTGACTACTATGGGCGGAACTTATTCCGATATTTTCAAGAAGGCCAAGGCGCTTTCTTTTGTTACCTGAATGTAACATTTTGGTTTTGTTGAAATCCAGGAAGTGATGGAATTTTATACAATGTTCAGAGAAGCCAGTGGTATTTTTGTTTTGTAAAATTGACTTTTCATGTTCTTCAACACGAATATTTATATTCCTTCCTGTCTGTCCAATATAGAAAGCAGGACATTCGTCGCAAAATATTTTGTAAACACCACTGTTTTCTCCGATGTTAGATTTTTCTTTATTATTAACCAAGAATGACTTCAAGTTTCTAAAAATCAGCAAAATACACCTTTTCAAGTACATGAGATCTCATAACATCAAGTGCTCAATATCTTACTGAGAATATATATATATATATATATATATATATATATATATATATATATATATATATATATATATATATATATATATATATTATAACAATATATATTCTTAGCAACAACAAGCATTAGAGAAAAACGACTTTATTGAAGAGTTTACGTTTCGGCGCGAAATTCATGGCTCTCTCAAAAATTTTGTTCAGGAGTAAACGAAGAAAGTGTGAAAGAAGTAATAGGGTAGGATTAAAATGGTGCATTCTTAGGAATTTTCGTCTATTCGGTAATTTTTCAATATCTTACTCAGGTTTTCATTATCTCACTATTTTGAGCATATGGATTCACGAATCGTGATACAATGGAATGTATATTTGTGATTTAATAAAAGTTTAGGAAAATTTTTGTGGATATTCACTATTTCAGCAGTTTATACAGTGTCTTCAAATTTGAAGTCAGAGTTACCAAATATTTATTATTTAAATTGTGATACTTATACCTATTGATATTGCACAGAGACCATACTTTGCTCATATACAGTACTTATGGAAAGATAAAATCATACATGTATCTGTCAGGTATCCTAAAATTGATCCATCTTGAGTTGAGTGTACTCGGATAAAAAAATTCGAGATATTTACGGCTGTAAAGATTGACATCGACTTGACAAAGCATTTTGAATTAATTTTCCCCCATATTTCTAAGATGAGTATGTCGATAGAACGATTTCCAAATAGTAGTAGTTGTTACTGAAATATTGGTTTTAACTCGAACAGAATAAAATTCATTATTGGATACCTGATATATTTTCCTTTGATTGATAATGTTGATAATAACCCAACTTGGTCGTGAAAGTTGAGCCCCTGGGGTATTTCTGGTGTACTCAAAAAATCAATCACAAGATAGATTAAACAATATTTTATGCGAACTATGCGAACCCTTTTTTTATAATCTTGAGAAAAAAATAATGATTTATACAAAATTCATTTTCATAATGATAATAAACTTCCGAGGAACAACATAGATTGACAAATATAAATATTCTGTAAATTTGTTTGGTGATCAAGTTGACCATAAAGATTACCCACTTGATTTTGTGTAATAGTCAGTGACCTAAGTGGAAGTTTTGAAAATCTTCTTATTTGTCTTCAACTAAACAATTTCAGTGTTATTCTCTGAAGACGTTCTTTCTAGAGGCAAAAAGAACGTCATAAATTTCAATGAATTTTGTGTAAATCTCTTTAATTCTGTATTTAAATTCATATTCTTATTGGAATTAATTACCATTTTATAATTTTTCAGTATATTATTAAATGCTTCATAGATGAAATGATTAAAATTCTTGTTTTCAGAAATACATCCTAGAGTGTAAGAACTATTTATAATATTTCTGTAAAAAATGTGCTACTGTAGTAAATAATAGCTGACTACCGACTGGAAGTTTATATTCGGGCTTAACAATAATCGCCCATTTCAAGATAGACTAATCTAGTAACCATACAGTCTAATCCGTTAAAAATTGTACAGTTCATTGAATTATCTATAAATATCGATGGTTCGTCTATAATTGACTTTATATAGATATTTGTATAAGTATCAAGTATCTTTAATTTGACATACAGTGGCTTAATTTCAAAAGCAAATAATCCAAAAAACTTTCGATTCGAGGTAAATTTAAGAAGAACGAAGTTCAAAAATATTCAAAATCAAATTGAGTTAAACAAAAATGCAAGTAATCCATATCATCAAGAATCGATTGTCAATTTGTACTTTACAAAACAGGAAAAAAAATTGAATGACATCATAATATAAAACAAGTTACCAAAGTTTCCGAAAATGTATTCACTAAAACTGCCCAATGAGAACATTATTACCTATTTATGCATTCATTTCGAACTTCCTACAACATTTTTCTTGTTACTTGTTCACACTCTTCAATTATTTCTCAGTTCTTCAATATCATCAGGAGAGATTTAATAGACGAAAGTTTTTAAAAGACTTCACTTCAAATGTCAACTGTCTCCAGATCTGGAGATCTTGCCGGCCATTATATAGAGCGTCTTCTGCCAATACAATTCCATAGACATCATTCGTTCAATAATTGTGCATAAAGTGGTGTTGAAATTTAGTATTTTATGAAGAGGTTACAAGCGATGAAACTGAACTATTGAAGTTTCAGCTGTACGATTCATTTTCAATGGCACAATTGTGACAGTTATCAAATTTTAATGAGACATAAATATCAGTAGTTTTACAGTGATTAATCTCTAATAATAAAGTATATAATAATAAAGTTTGAAGATGTAAAGATGTAAGATGTAAAGTCTCGGCTTCCTAAATTTTCCAGAAGAAAGTTGAGAATTGGATCTATGCCATACTCGATATTATTGAATTTTTTCAAAACAAAATCGCTGTTATGAACCTGTTACATTAACTTGGGCCACTTCAATGTTATCAAGACCTTACGTATATTTTAATTCAAATAATTTCTAATAATAAAGTATGTAATAATAAAGTTTGATGATAACAAATTTCTTAACTTTTCAATTTGACCGAGTAAAGACTCGGCTTCCTAAATTTTTCGGAAGAAAGTAGAG
>JARQZK010002221.1:122500-130000 GCA_030704885.1 Cynegetis impunctata
TCGCTGTCAGTTTTCGATTTCGTGCGGTATCGGCTAGATGCTACGACCTCATTGGGACTCGCCGTGCCGAAACTTCTCGATAGAATTCAACCCGTCCAACTATCGGCTTCAAAGGCGATCACGTGAATTCGAGACCATGGAACGCGAAAATAGTTCTTAAGTGTCGGGAATGCTGCCGTTTTAGCGAATTTCGGAGAAACGTCAATCTTTAAACGTTCGATATCGAAAATCGGCGTCTCGGATCGAGGCGAGACGTAGCCTAAGCACTACGGAAATTACGTGGGCGATCGACGGGGCCCTTCGGGTCCCGCGATTCGCGGCCGATCTCTTTATCTCGGCTTCATAAGTTTGCCAAAATGCGGCCTTCGGCCGCCTGCATTTGGATGCAGTCAAATTTGGCGAACCAATTATTTATTTAGTATTATATATAATATACTATGATGTCCATAACTGGAAAGAAGCAGTCTCAGCAAATCTAACATCTACTGCCTCTTGGAATTTTGGATGTAGACAAGCAAAAATATTTTACTTGACCCGCTGTAAAAGTGGTAACGTTTCAATAAGGAAAGAACCACATAATAGAAAAGATCTGAATATCGCAAAACGCGTTTTTAATATAGAAAAAACACCTAAATCTATTCGTCCAACATCAAAAAATCGTTGTAATAATACCTTGAGTAATCTCAAAATGAATTATTTGAAAAAACGACTTAAAAAACACTTTGGAGAAAACTGGAGAGAGTTACAGGAGTTGGCATTCTACAATGAAGGTATTTATGAAGAAACAGTGATAACAAATTCACAGGTCTTGTAGTAATTCAGGATCCATTTCGTCATCACAATGATGAAAAGTCATGTTCCAGTATTTAAAAGGGGATGAACTTCATTGTCGACTGCCATTGATTGTCTGACTAACTCCATCCATTCCCTGTTTGAATGATCCGCAACCGAAGATCCGCGATCCATCGTTACTGCTGACTGCCTTGTCTGTCTAGCTAGCTCATCCGGGCCTCTTGTCGACTGCACCAGACCACTGCTCAGCTGCGAATGAGGTATTTTTTTTGTTTGTTTTTATTTTGTTTTAGCTAACCGCATACATATTTAGAATCGGACGTGGCAATCTCCCAAAGTGAGAAGCAAGAGCAGCAAACTCCATTTTTTTATCATTTTTCGAAAAAACCGTGAAGCATTCTTTGATTTCTTAAAAGTTAGTTTTTTTTAACACTAATAATTGAATAAAAGTAAAGAAAACAATCCTAAACCATTCCAGGAACCTATAACCAGTTTTTTACCGTTATCCAAAATTCTTAAAAATGGAGATTGCCACCTTTGGTTCTAGCCCCTCACTTTTCATATGACGGTAAATATAAACCACAAACAAAATTTTCGCAGAATCCTATATTTTCTTCAGCAAACGTTGGAAACAACAATTTTTGCAGTATTGCCATTGAACTCAGCCAGCTAGATACGTTGCGGAATTTTGAATTCGTTAGGAGAGTACCAAAATGAAAAAGTGAGCGAGAATGCGTGCGCCACGATGACATATCCGTGCATAAAGTGTTTTGCACACGGCGTGTGCAAAGTACCGCTTTCGAAGCGAGTTTTCTATGCGCAAAACCTCAGTTTCTGAGGTATGAAAACAATATTTCATTCTAAGTTGATATATAGGCTCTTGCACCGTTTTATTATAAAACGTCGTTTAACTAAACGACGAGATGATTATTGTTGATTGAACAAAATAATTTATAACAATAATACAATAAAATCGGATAGCAACACTTTTGCATAGCTTGACTATTGCCAAGCAAACATTTTTGAAATAAATATGTGTGTACTGTTACAGGGTACCATATTCTAGAACGTCCAAGTTGTCGTTATAGATATCAAACTCTTCATAAAACATTTTAAACAAAAATTCGAATTTCCGCAGGCAAAAATTAAGTTTTTAAGGGAAAAATAAACCATTTCTTCTACAAATAACCTCAAAGTTTACTTAAACTTCAAATTAAATGCCGAAAATTGGGCGTTTAATTTATGCGGAGTTTAGGACGTCTTAAACGCCGTTTATATATTGGTGCAAGCGAAAATGTCAAATTAAACTCGGTTTACCATTAAACTTAGTTTAACAATATACGGTGCAAGAGCCTATTGAACGACAACGTGATTTTAGTGAACTAAAATATGAACGGAAATGAAACAAATAATTCTGGTCACCCCGTCAGTTTTTCCAGTCCGTTTCAGTTTTTCTATTCAGATTGAAACAGGATGATACGACTGAAACGTAGACAGAAATTTTTACTGAAATGATCTAGTAGAAAGCCTTTCAGTCTTAACAATTTTCACATTTATTTGTTAAAAATGCACGACGCGCGTTCCAAAATATTATTTCTTCGTCAGATGCTGATTAAAGATTAAACAGTGTTTAGTCATGCAGTGGCGGGGCAAGACCTCAATTTGGGCAAGGTACATTTCGCGACGCCTTCTTCTTCTACTATTCTGTTCAATGTTCGCAGTAAATTCCTTTTTTTGTCGCAATAATCTCAACAAGAGGTAGCCTATGTAATTAACAGACAGGGAACAGTAAATTTTGTCACCATTTTTCATCATCACCACGTTTCGTCTGCAATATTTGATGTTTATTTCATTTACTGGTATTAAAAAAATCTGTTTTTACCGGCTTTTAGGAGACTGTATAGGTTGCTCGCTGTCTTCATAATCAAACAAGCTTTTCTTTTTGGCTACCCTTTTATTTTTGAAGACTTTAGGCAGATTATAACTGCTTGTCTCATTGATTTCGTTCAAAACCGAATCACAATCACTAAGTATGTCTGATTGCTCTGTTTGTATTTCTAAGCTTTCGATGCATTCAACTTCGTCAAATTGTAGTAATATAGCCTTCACTGCCCCATTTCTGATCTCCCACCTGTTGTCTGATAAAGGCTTCAGTTTGCCTTTTATTAATTTTCAGCATTTGCTTGAACTTGAAAAAAGCAAGTAAATTTTCTCAATAAATCCAAAAAATGTTTTTGCTACCACAGAAGAATTTGCTACGTCTACTAACAGCATATTCCAGCTATGACAACCACATAGTATAAAAAATGCCCTAGAATTTATACTTAATATTCGAGTTTCAACTCCACTATTTACGACTAGGTACCATATTTGGACCATTGTCATAGTCTTGGCCACGACAGTATTGGATATCTAAGGCATATTTTTTGTAGCTCTCCCAGAATTGTATTAATTGCATATTCTTCAGTCGTTTCGTTTCAGTAACAGCAAGAAATCCGATAAAGTTTTCTTCTTCATCTTGTGTTGATGTAATGTATTACAGTATCTTAAGATAGCTGACATTTGTTCATCGATCACAGTTATGCTAATATATAAAAATATATATATATATATATATATATATATATATATATATATATATATATATATATATATATATATATATATATATATATATATATATATATATATATATATATATATATATATATATATATATATATATATATATATATATATATATATATATATATATATATATATATAATATATATATATATATATATATATATATATATATATATATATATATATATATATATATATATATATATATCTGCCGCCTCCAGCGCGAGGCCCCTAGGTCCGCAAGGCCATAGGCGGTCGCCCACTTCGCCCACGCCTTACGCCGCCACATGAGTCATGTATTTTCAATGAACATATGTGAATTTTAATTAGAGCATTTAAAATATAACATTTCGAATTGTACGCAAGATTCTAGGCAGATTTGGTTTCACAATTGATAATTTTATCTTATCTACCTTTAAAAATACGTATTCCTGAGATTTTATTTATTATTTTATTCTCGAAATATTGCTAATTTAATAATTTCTGATAAAAGGATTTTGTTACGAACCTTATATTTGTTACTCTTAGCAGGATATTATGACGTTTGAAAAAATATTCATGAAGCAGTCAGTACCCATTTTAGAATTATTAACAATCATGACAGGAGACTTATACAAACGAAGATTTGTAAAATTTATTTATTATTCATGAAGAGTGTCATAATATCACATCAATAACTCGTGACACTGTGTTGTTAAACAAATTATAGAGAATTTTAAGAACTCTCGAATCTGGCTAGGTACTTTTGTATTTTGGAATATTCCGCCAAATATCCAATAATATCTTCAAGGCAAGCTGCGTTAGGGTTAGGATTATCCAAATCAGCAGTTCATAGAATATTAAGCAAACATAAATTTCATTTTATGCATTTTCCATAGTCCAATATCTGAAAGATACTGATTTTCCAAGATAAGTGGCATTTTCTGCGTTTACCTTAACTTGGACGCAAAGTAACAACTTTTTGTTTGGGTAATATCTATTGTTTAGATGAAGCTCAATTTATAAAAACCTCGAGTCGGCATATTTGTTACTATTGGAGAAATTTATATTTACATGTGTATAGCCATTTTCTTTTCAAGAAGTCTGGTAGTTTAATGTTTATTGTGCGATATGAAATGTTAGCAGTGTGCAAATACACTTTTATGATGAATATTTGAATTATTGAATATTTATAGATTCAAAATGTGCCTATTAAGTTATACCGTATTCATACGCAGCTCACTTTCACGGTAGTAAGCAGGGAACGCAGTAGAGAAGTAGACATAGGCAGTATGTATACGGGTCACTCGCTCACGCGATAATGTACTTGCCGTACTCTCCCTTCGGTGGCGGTATTTTGACCGGAAGTCAGAAGACAGACAGCACAAGCCGCAGCGACTGCTTACATGCTGCCGTTCAATCTAGAGTTTCATGGAATGATTTTCCGAAATTCCGTGTTGAGTTCGGAATCAATTCAAAGTACGATGTACAAAAATTTCACCAAAGTATAAAACATAATTGAAAATGAAATTCTAACGACAGATTCAGGAAACTCTCCGGGAGATCTATCTACATTTGAATGGAAAAAAAAAATTTTTCACTTATTATTAAATCTCAAAACGAAAGAAAAATGAAACAATTTTCTCCTTCTTGAAAAATTAATGTAATTTCGCACACGGACGGTTTCCCATTGCTGAAGAATAGACTGAAGTAGAGCAGCGTATGAACTAGAGATGAAACGGATATCCGGTAACTATCCGTTATCCGGTCTATCCGGCATTGTTTTCACTATAAGATCGGATACCGGATAGCAATTCAGTATCCGGCCAGATTCCTGATAGTAAAATTCAAAATATTCTCATTATTTTACATACATTTATAGGCATATCATACAACAATAAGTTATGGACACTGCTTATTTTTATAATCGCACGTCAAAAATGTTTGTTTTATTAATTAGTTCAGTACTCATAATTAACAAGTGGCAAATTGTAGTGAATGAGGCGACTCCGCTTGGCTTCATATACCGGACCAACTTCTGAAAATAGCCGAAAACACCCGAAAGCGCACAAATATTTACGATCTCGTTCACTGTGCCTATATACAAATCAAACTTATCGCATTATGTAACGCGCCCAATATCCGGTAACCGAATATCCGGCGCTCCGACCTCGTAGCTTGCCGAATATCCGGTATCCTGCTAAAACACTATCCGTTTCATTTCTAGTATAAATAGTCACTGCCATTTTAATAAAAAACCTAATTTTCCTATCTTTGGGGGGAATGCGGCTGCGGCCGACGTAATTGGCAAAAAAGTCGGCCGCAGCCGCATTCCCCCCAAAGATAGGAAAATTAGGTTTTTTATTAAAATTGTAAATGTTAGAGAAGTAAAGCCAGGGTTGAAGAAGGTTGCAAAACCTTATAACTTCCCAAAATAAATTATTTAGCTAGAAAACAAAAATGTACCCCATCCCCCCAGAAATATTAATAAACGTATTTTGATTGATTGATTGAAGGCTGTCTAAGAAGTATTCATTGCAGGACAGCGAGCCGCGCGAGTAGCAGCGGCAGTGGCTGCATGTAAATAGGGTATTATAGATGAAGGTTACTTGATTTTTTTTACACAATTTTGAGACTGACTATCTAGACAATTTGCTGCTTGCATTTCATAGAATCATTTTACCTGAATAAAGACGTAACTTTATACGGTGGCTACCTAATCAATAGTTTCAAAAAAAATTCATTTGATTATCGATGAATGACCTTCCTGCTCCCCAGATCTTGCAGTGCTCGATTTTTGTTTAGGTGTACAACCTATCTACAACGATCGAGTGTATATCACTCCTATAATAATTATGGAAGAAGTAAACAATGAATTTAGAAACTCAAGTACAGAATCTGCAACAAAGGCAACTCGTAAACAAGAGATAATCTTATATTTCTGGTTCAAACAAAGAAGTTCAAAGATGTCATCCAATTATATAATATTTAAATCTAATATTTCTAATTTTAGTTTTACATACTTCATGAATTTAGCATCCATTGTTATTGGGTTGTAAGTTATTTGAAATTTTCTATGAGTAATTTAGCAGCAAATGTTGATGACTTCTGTGAAAATCATTTTATTGATTTAATCACATTCTCCACGAATAATAAATAAGTTGAGTCTTATTCTTTATGAATCAATGAGAATAAAAATAACAGCATTTAGACAATATCATTACAAAGATTCAAGATGCGCCAACCTTCTAACAATGCCCAATCCAAAAAAAAAGTTACCGGTGGCTAGACTTCTCCCCGTATTAGATTACATGTACTGACTATTCTTTGTCTCAACATCTGCAATTTAGTTGGTCGTCTAATGTAAATGGGTGATTTGGAGTAAACCCAAAAAAAATCTAAACGACTGAGGCCAGGAGAACGAGCCGACCACTTTATGAAACCTCTACGCCCGATCCATCGATTTGGAACTTTCGATATTTTATCCCAACCCTGTATATATATATATATATATATATATATATATATATATATATATATATATATATATATATATATATATATATATATATATATATATATATATATATATATATATATATATATATATATATATATATATATATATATATATATGTATATATATAGTAGATAGGCTAGGCCGATTCTAGCGCAATTTTGCTCATTTTTACATGTAAATTCCCATAAGGAAATCTAAGGTCCAAATTACCGAAAATGGTTCCCTTTGCGCATGCGCACTGAGTCGGATCAAGAAGTCTTAAGCTGAAGAGCTGAAAGAAGTGTATATCAATGACCAGAAGAGATAGTAGGAAAAAAGTGTTCGTATGAAAGAAGTGACATGTATGAGAAAGAAGAAGAAAAAAAAAAAAAATATATATATATATATATATATATATATATATATATATATATATATATATATATATATATATATATATATATATATATATATATATATGTATATATATATATATATATATATATATATATATATATATATATATATATATATATATATATATATATATACATATGCTGCCCAAATATCCTCATCTCTACTTTAATCAAAAGATTTTATTA
>JARQZK010002221.1:137500-157500 GCA_030704885.1 Cynegetis impunctata
AATACAAACAAAAATCGTGGTCTAGGAGGTCTAAAACGGATAGAAAAACTACTCCCGCACCTGGCTGCTTTCATTCGATACACTGCAATTGTATGTATTCTATGGGAAAATACGACTAGAAACATTTTCAAATAAATGTTCGTGAAAAACTTGCTAAGGCTCCCGCCTCCTGAAGAAAGAACATAAACAAAAGACTGGAATAATATTTCGTGAACTTAATATATAATTCACGGGCAACTTCATTAATTCAGGAGGAATGCAGATAAGGAATACGTAATTCGAAAGTTTTGGGAGAGGTCTCAACAGGATTTTCATAAAATGCTATAAAATTATTTTTGTTGAATAAGAGGGCCAATATGTTATAAACTGATCCCAATGGCAACTTGAATTTTAGGAACGAGTTTCCGATCTAAAGAGCGTTAAAAAATAATAATAAAAAAAAATTTAATTTAATTACTTAATATTCTAGCATAATTTAAATCTATTCAAATATAATATTTTTGTAAACATTCATTTAGCTCAAACTTCTTATAATCAAAAGAATTTATTATTGTGAAGTTTATGCACGTAATAATCGGTTAAAATAATAATCTTAACTATTGTAAATATACCTAATCAAAAAGATATTCAAACAGGAATTCGCAGATATGTCGTTATCATCTAAAATAAAGAGATTCTCAAAGAAATGACGTATAACAATCAACTCATGGAAAATATATAAGTTTACTATAGTCAGTTTCATATATTACATGAAGTAAGCAAGAAAAATTCTTCGATAATTCAAAAATTATCGAACAACTCCCAAGGGAGCGGATTGTATGTAGTCCGCGACGCGAAATCTGCATTCACAATACAATAGTGCACTGTTGCAGAGTAGACATTTTCATGTCAGGAAATATTTATTCTCGCGATGGAATTTTGCATTTTCTAACTGAACGGTGAATTTTTGGTTTTTAATATCTTTGGCGGAGGGCGCTCTGGGTTGTTATCCATATACTAGTTCGACCGCGAACTGTTTTGGGGAACTAGAAGAAATACGTTAATTCACTATGTGTCAAACAATATGTACTAAAGACATCTAATGAGATCGAAACAGCAATATACAGATTTTGAGTCGGGGTGACTTCATGTTTTCTTCAATTAACTGTTGGATTGTGAATGCAGAATTCGCGTAGCGGAATACATATAACCAGAAGCGGTGCTCTTGACCGATACCAAGCTAGTTAGTCGGGTACGTTAGGTACGCTGGTACATCGGGTACGTTGGGTACGCTGGCTAGTATTTGGGAGGTATCGGGTACAAACCCCGGGGCCAAATGGTCTGCCATGAGTTTTTTTCAGAGGTTTCCTCATGGTTATGTAAGTCACTGCTTGCAAACTTATAAGGCGAATTCTGGTCCAGTATTAATGCTCTGAACCCTACCCACACTTTCTATGCTCCATAAATATCCCGTCTCACCTATCCTTAATGCACTCGTACCCGGTGTCTGATTGAGAGAGTCGCGCGGCTGTATCTCTCAAACTATTCGTCGTAGAGACTTACGGTAAAAAATTTTATAACCAAAGTGGCCAACAGAAAATCCTGGAAATTATTTTCAGGTTTCTAAGATGGCCGCCAGGGGGCGTAACCGCCATCTGAAACTTTTAAACTGATTTTTTTCTGAAATTCATCGAGCGAATATACCAAAAAAATATTTTCTGTTTAAAGCTGAGCTTCATTCGAGTCATTTTTATTTGACACTTTTTGACGTATCTATTGAAATGAAGTGGTGGGGGTTGATTCAATATTTTTTTGAATAAACAGCTGTAACTCCTGAACGACTGAACGGATTTCAACAAAGTTGATCTCGTTGGGAAAAGCATTTATTGCTTCATCGAAAACATTTTATCTGTGGTCTGTCAAATTTTTAGTTATGCCGGTAGAGAGCGTTTTTTGATATGATAACAGAAAATTGCTAATTTCTCTGAAAAATTAAATGCAATAACATAACTTTTTTTCCTTGAAAATGTATTGTGATTATGCCAAAATAGGTTAGTGAAAACCGTATCTCGATACCTTATTCCTAGCCTAAAATATCGAAGAAAGAAAATTCAGTTATCATATGATTCAAAAAGACGCCATTACACCGGTATTTATTTTCATTTATCTGTATTTTTTCCAAGAATCAATGATGAAATTTAATAATTTTATGATTTTAAAAAAATAACATTCTTATTTCAAAAACTTCAAAAAATAATCGAGTGGGAGCATAATAACCAATGTAATAATATGCAAGTGCAATGTATTCAGTATATGAAGAGCAGGCCATGGAGGAAAATCATATGCCTAAAATTAACTTGTCAACAAATACTAAAATTATACATATAGTGGCAGTTTCATAAGTTTTTGTGGCACACAGAAGTAAGGATTGAAAAAGATTGAAATACATTTTACAAACAATGAAGCTGTTGATATCGCTGACGGTATATTTTGAAATTCTTCAAAATGTGGCATTGGCACAAAGAATATACAGTGCTCTATATTCGGCGTCTACGCCATGCGAGAATTTTTCCGCGTTTAGTCCGAAATTTGCGTAATACTGGCAGCTTCGACCCTATAAATTTCAGATGAAAATTCTCTATTTTCTTCAAATATGCCCAGCAAATTCTCGCATGGCGTGAACGCCAATTTGGAAATCGAGTTCTATATAATCTTTGTGCCATTGCCGCATTTTGAAAACTTTCAAAATATACCGCAAACATATCAACATCTTCATTGTTCGTAAATGCATTTCAATAGTTTTCAGTCCCTACTTGTGTGTGCCACAAAAACTCATTACACTGCCATTATAAGTTCATTTTTAATATTTGTTGACAAGTTGATTTTAGGCATTTATTTTTCATTCGTGGCCTTCTCTTCTTATTCTGACTACCTTCTTGCACTTTCACAAATTATATTTATTGATTATTATGCCCTTAAACGATTTTATAAATTTTTTTTGAACTAATAATACTAGTACCTACATGATAATCATTGAATGATGAAATTTCATCATTGATTCTTAGAAAAATATAGATAAATGAAAATAAGTTGATTTTAGGCATTTATTTTTCATTCGTGGCCTTCTCTTCTTATTCTGACTACCTTCTTGCACCTTCACAAATTATATTTATTGGTTATTATGCCCTTAAACGATTTTATAAAATTTTTTTGAACTAATAATACTAGTACCTATATGATAATCATTGAATGATGAAATTTCATCATTGATTCTTGGAAAAATATAGATAAATAAAAATAAAAACCGTTGTGATGGCGTCTCTTTGAATCATATGATAACTAAATTTTCTTTTTTCGATATTTTAGGCTAGGAATAAGATATCGAGATACGGTTTTCACTAGCGTATTTTGGCGTCATCATAATACATTCTTATGGAAAAAAAGTTATGTTATTGCATTCAATTTTTAAAAGAATTTAGCAATTTTCTGTTACTATATCAAAAAACGCTCTCTACCGGCATAACTAAAAATTTTACAGACCACAGATGGAATGTTTTCGATGAAGCAATAAATGCTTTTCCCAACGAGATTAACTTTGTTGAAATCCGTTCAGTCGTTCAGGAGTTACAGCTGTTTATTCAAGAAAACATTGAATCACCCCCCACCACTTCATTTAAATAGATACGTCAAAAAGTGTCAAATAAAAATGACTCGAAAGAAGCTCAGCTTTAAACAGAAAATATTTTTTTGGTATATTCGCTAAATGAATTTCAGAAAAAAATCACTTTAAAAGTTTCAGATGGCGGTTACGCCCCCTGGCATCCATCTTAGAAACCTGAAAATAATTTCCAGGATTTTCTATTGGCCACTTTGGTTATAAAATTTTTTACCGTAAGTCTCTACGACGAATAGTTTTTGACATAAAGCCGCGTGCCTCTCTTAATCAGACACCCGGTACATACAAGTGTATAGGTATAGGAAATACCTAAATCGGATTTCACCAACTAAGAAATCCTTAGGTAAGAAATACCTTGTTAAAAACTTGATTTGGAAAGTTTTGTACATATAATTGGCGCCACTGTTTAATACTAGACTCTAAATTTGACAAAGGATAGTAAGAAAAAGGAAAAAATGATAGAAATATAATAATTTTACTATATTTCTATGGACATAACTCCAAAGTTGATGTGCATTTGACATTTAAACAATTTGAGGTTAAGCATTTCCTAAGAAGCTATCCTAACGTTATGTATTTGCTATCGTCCTTAGGCATTACTTAACGCGTCGTGAAACGCAAATTTTACTTATAGTCTAAGCAATAGGTATTTTTTTTTGACATCGATTCCATCTGAAAACCAACTATGCCATCGTGAGCAGGGTAATTCATAGATTAATTGTGTTATGTTTTGGACACGCAAATACCATTATTTATTTTTTTATGAAAAATTTTAACAAAAAAATTGTACTTTTATTACTTTTTCATTTATAACTAATAAACTGATGGAGTAATCTGGATAGTGTCAATAGCAAATTTGTAGATAATTAAATTACGAAGAGTATGAGACCTCGTCCGACTTAATCGGATGATTAGTAACGAAGATAACAATTGATAGTCAATTTAATAATTTCGTTAATTTACAACTTACAGGTCTCTGCTTTTGCAAAAAGGTTGCAATGTTTAATTACTTAAAGTTAGTAAAAAGAACGAACGCTGTACGATAATTATTGTTAACGTAATTGCAATTTTATGTATTTAACAGGACTCATTGTAAAATAGCTACTATCGAGTGAGGTACTCGGATTTCAATTTTGAAAAAAGATTAATTAACTAGACGTAAAGTGCAATAAAACGTTCATCTCGGATTTTTAAATAAATTTTGCAAAGTTAGTTAAAAGAGGGCGCAAAAATGGCTCCGAATGGCCGACCGGACGAATATGGTGCAGTAGTGGGGGAAGAAGGAGAAGAGGAGAACGCTTAATAGTAATACAATCTCGCGGCGCGCCGACGTTACTACTGCACCATATTCGTAGGGTCGGCCGTCCGGAGCCATTTTTGTGCCCTTTTTTAACTAACTTTGCAAAATTTATTTAAAAATCCGAGATGACCGTTTTATTGCACTTTACGTCTTGTTAATTAATCTTTTTTCAAAATTGAAATCCGAGTACCTCACTCGATAGTAGCTATTTTACAATTAGTCCTGTTAAATACATAAAATTGCAATTACGTTAACAACAATTATCGTACAGCGTTCGTTCTTTTTACTAACTTTAAGTAATTAAACATTGCAACCTTTTTGCAAAAGCAGAGACCTGTAAGTTGTAAATTAACGAAATTATTAAATTAATAAATAAATAAAAAATTCTTTGGCTATCAATTGTTATCTTCGTTACTAATCATCCGATTAAGTCGGGCGAGGTCTCATACTCTTCGTAATTTAATTATCTACAAATTTGCTATTAACACTATCCAGATTACTCCATTAGTTTATTAGTTATAAATGAAAAAGTAATAAAAGTACGATTTTTATATTAAAATTGTTCATAAAAAAATAAATAATGGTATTTGCGTGTCCAAAACATAACACAATTAATCTATGAATTACCCTGCTCACGATGGCATAGTTGGTTTTCAGATGGAATCGATGTCAAAAAACGACTTATATTGTGCTCTGTTGCTTGGACTATTAGGAATTCCTAAATCCGATTTGAGTGTTGCCTAACTTTAGGAATTAGTTGGTGAAATCGGACATCTGTGTCTTATAGCATTCTATTAATCGCCTTCTTTCTATACCACGGGCACTCCGTGCGCGCGTAAAATAGCTTTCTATTGATGAAAGCGATCGACTTCTGGCGAGGTGTATAGACGTGTCGTATTCTATTTCGACAACAAATTAGTCTGTCCAACAGAATCGTTGTTCTGTCATTTTTGAGTTTGTTTTGTTTATCAATTATAAATGTTTGTTAGTAAATTGGTGTAAATGACTTTTAAAAATTATGAATTTGCACATCTGACAATTATTGCTGAATGTATGTGACAAAAAGCCACAATTAATAACCAATAAGTTCAGTAGTGTAGAGAGAAAAGCCAAGCGAAATGTTTTGTGGCGAACGGTTGCTCAATAACTAAACAGTTCAGGTTTTGATAAAAAATCAGTAGAAGGATGGAGAAAAAAGAGTAATTGTATCATTATCCAGATTACACGAAAATATTTATATTATTTTATATTTTACTTATAGCGAACTTTGTAAGTTGTACCAATAAATACCTATTATCATCAGCTATCAAAGAAACTTATATAATATAGGCCAAGCTACTGAGATTTAGAGTGAACATTTTGTGCAAAAAGTGTTAGAAGAAAACCATCTCCGCCATTGTGTGTAAAATAGTTCCACATGATATACTGATATGTTTTTCACTCGACTTTATTATTTATGTCTTTGTTATTAACAATTTTATGCAAAAAATCGCAATTTTTTTAGTTTTTTGCTTATAAAATTGAAACTATCAGAGTAATCGTGATGATGTCAATAGACTTATTGTAGAAAATGAAAAAACGAAAAAAATGAGAGGTCGGACGACTCGATCAGACCCTTAGTCTAAGGGAAAATTGGAAAAAACCGTCCAAAATGCAGTTTTTTCAAAAGTTCATAACTCGGTTATTTTTTGATTTGTAGCGTAGATCCTCCGGCCAGTATTAGCTATTGATATAAACTTTATTTGTGTGAAGAGCAGGAACTGTCCGATACATAGTTTTTGATCTGTGGCCATTTGATTATGTTACTATGCAATTTTCCAGCAGACCTGAATGCGACAGGTATGGTCCGATTTCAATTTACTAAAAAGATTTTGAAAGTAGAATTCTCATAGTTCAAAATGTTCATCTTGGTTTTCCATAAAAACGCTGAGAAATATGTTAAAAATAAAGCTGAACATGACGAAAAACGGCCGAGCGCGTAAAAGTAGTTGAAGAGTGGGGGTAGAGCATCAGGCAAGGAGAAGTATGACATTCGAAAGCGTCGGTATTTTGAACGTGACAGTAATTTCTAAACGTTGTCAGATAATAATTGTAAACCCCCACTCTTCAACTACTCTCACGCGCTCGGCCGTTTTTTGTCATGTTCAGCTTTTTTTTTTACATATTTCTCAGCGTTTTTATGTAAAACCAAGATGAACGTTTTGAACTATGAGAATTCTACTTTCAAAATCTTTTTAGTAAATTGAAATCGGACCATACCTGTCGCATTCAGGTCTGCTGGAAAATTGCATAGTAACATAATCAAATGGCCACAGATCAAAAACTATGCATCGGACAGTTCCTGCTCTTCACACAAATAAAGTTTATATCAATAGCTAATACTGGCCGGAGGATCTACGCTACAAATCGAAAAATAACCGAGTTATGAACTTTTGAAAACACTGCATTTTGGACGGTTTTTTCCAATTTTCCCTTAGACTAAGGGCCTGATCGAGTCGTCCGACCTCTCATTTTTTTCGTTTCTTCACTTTCTACAATAAGTCTATTGACATCATCACGATTACTCTGATAGTTTCAATTTTATAAGCAAAAAACTAAAAAAAACGCGATTTTTTGCATAAAATTGTTAATAACAAAGACATAAATAATAAAGTCGAGTGAAAAACATATCACTATATCATGTGGAACTATTTTACACACAATGGCGGAGCTGGTTTTCTTCTAACACTTTTTACATGAAAAAATCTCTGTAGCTTGGCCTATATATTGTATGTCTGAAATATTGATTAAATTGTTAACTTTGGTGAAAGATACGTTTGATTGTCGCATATTTATATAAAAATTGTTGAATGGCGACGATTTAAAGCTATTTATAAACTATAGAGCTAGCAGAATAATTTAAACTAATTGTAATGATTACCAAAATAATAAACAAAACTGTTGGAGGACCAAAATTTTTTCTGTTTGTCGGTTTCTGAGAAAAGACTGCTAAAAATTATGGGAGACGAGGATGTACATGAATTGGGTTTGGAAAAATGTTTGTTATTGTTATCACTTACAAATTATTTCTTAGTCCAATAATTCAGATGTTTTTTAATCATATTTGGAAAATTAAACTTGAATCAAAGAGATAATTGTTGTTTCCTATAATTGTAAGTATTTTTTATTATTATTTTTTGTCGCAATTTGAAGCAAAGAAATCAACAAAATCACAAAAATAGAAAAAACACACATAAAATTGATGTTCATTAAATGAAAATATCAGTATCGCCACTTTTAAAATAACAAATTACTCTACAAATTCCGGAAATACCTGAAGAGAAGGCGGTTGTAACACAGAGTGCCGGCAAACGCTATTATCGCTTTCTACAGTAGAATTCTATTATGGAAAGCGACAGGTAGAATACTATAGTGCAGGGAGTCCCACTTCTGCTCCCTTGGAAAGTTCTTTGATGATTTTTGAATAATTGCAGAATTTTTCTTTTTCACTTTGTGTATTAATGACATATAACTATACGTGAATTTATCTTTAGATGTGACAATGGGCGCGTCTGTTATTCCCATTCATAAAAACCCAAAGCTGGGGAATCTGAGAATTTGAATTCACTCAACGTGTTTTCCCGGTTACTAGAATCAATTTCATTATGTAACCAGTGCTGCTAATAATGATTTATTTTATTGGAATTAAAGAGCAGAAATGATCGTAGGATAAATAATTCTCAAGGTGAACAGACTTGACACATAGAGAAATTTCTGAGAGTCAACTTATACATCTCTTTTCCCTCATTCACGTAGTTTCCTAAGTGTTCCATTTTTCTATCAACTGAGGAAATCTCCTTTCATGTATGGAAACTCCAAATATGTAAATGTGAATTCATACAGAAAATACGCATGCCCTCATTTGAACAAATGAAATAATAATTTTTATCAGAACAAATATTGATAGCGATTATTGATAGATTGCAAGGAATATTAAATTTCAGAAAAATTAAAAATATGTCAAGGAGAAAGTATTCATTCAAAATCAGAAGAATAGGTAATTTTCAGACGTCCGGAGCACAATTGAGTATGTAAAATTTAAAAATAAAAGAAAACACTAGAATTTATCGAGGTTGGGAAGAACGTTCCGCTTCTAGATGTTCTACTTCATACATTTCTTGGGGAAACATGTATTCGTTATTCAAGAACACCTCCTGAGTTACTATAAATGCTATACTAAGAAATTTCAAGTTCAGAGCAACAAAATACATTTTAATATAATCTTTCAAAACACATCGATATTATTGCTTTAAAGATTTGATATAATATTTATGATACGCAGGAGAAGATACTCTTATAAATTGTGAGACTACTTTTATCACAATAAATAATAATAATAACTGTCTTTTATACTGGGTAAAAGCCATCGACCATGGGTCCTGCAGCCTATTTTTTGTTCAATACATTGTTTTTATATTGACATAGTTGATTTATGTCGTCTTGATACTTGAGTCTTTCGACAAATTTATAAA
This sequence comes from Cynegetis impunctata, assembly GCA_030704885.1. Lineage (NCBI taxonomy): Eukaryota > Metazoa > Arthropoda > Insecta > Coleoptera > Coccinellidae > Cynegetis > Cynegetis impunctata. The sequence goes on from JARQZK010002221.1 coordinate 146,967, forward strand.
ATATATTGTTCAGTCTCGTACTTATAGGTTCAATATTTTTGCTCGAATACACTTATCTATTTGACGGATTCGAAAGTATTTCATTTGGATGTCTCATTCTTGTGATGGTCCTAAGTGCTGTTGTCTCTACTACTTCTATATTTCTCAATGCTGGTCCAATTGTATTGGACCAGCATTGAGATCATACTCTAATAATGGGCGGCAAATAGTTTCATGAATTTTTACTGCTGTTTTGATATTGATACTTTGATTTTGGATAATTTGCTGAAATACTCTATAAACAGTCCTCTTCTTCATGTTGTTCGTGTGAAGGTTGAGATTCAATTTATTATCAATTTGGACTTCTAAGTATTTTATTGAAGGTAGTGGTTGGATAGTTTTTCCATCAAGTTTTAGGGTAGGTGATAAAGGTAATATTCTATGGGTGAATATAGTAAATTGCGATTTGTGTGCATTTATTTTATTTCTCCATTTTTTGAACCGATTTTGATCATATTTTAGTAGACATTAAAGTTTTCTTCCATACTTAATTTGTGTTATTTCGTTTGCTATCAGCTACGAACTATAGGAAATATAAATTATCAGAATTTTCTACTACCATATCTTCACAGGAGACGGTGAAGAGTATGGATGACCGTGGTGGTCCTTGAGGGGTGCCTTGTTCATGGAAAAAACAATCTGAATAGCTCATACAGACTTTTACTGATAACTTAATATTTTCTCAGATTTTTTACACAGTTCGACCTGTTTGAAAGAGATTCCAATCTTGTATAATTTATATAATAGTCCTCTATATCTGAAGTTTTATATTTCTTGGGTGTTGCATTTTGGATATTCTAGGTATGGATTGTAAGTAGGTGAATCGTTGATTTAGGTATTGTTTTGAAACCAGATTGTAAGTTTCAGTTGTGATGGTCTGTGTAAGCTGACAGTAGCGTTTTTATTATTTGATGATTTTATATTATCATCTTACCGCACCGGCGGTAGGATGATGGGTCTATAGCTTCCTGAACCTTATTTAGTTGAATTTGGCTTGGCAATGTTAATAATCTGTCCCGATTTCCAAATTACTGGGTATATAATCGTTGACACAGTATTCGAAAAATGTTATTACTTTTATGTATTCTTTCTTCTAGTCTCTTCAGTATTATCTATGGTATATTTTTCCGTCCTGTTGAGCTTTTGTTACTTTTGTGAAGTTGTTGATAGTAGTCTGACTCATTTATTGTCATGCAAAATATGAAATATACATAGTTTAACCATTAGGTCGAACTATCGAGGAATTAAAATAATTTTGTGACTTTTCCAAGGTCTCAAAATATTGAAGTTATAGTTAGCAGTGTTCTTAAGAACTGATGCGTATGTTGATTCTCCCCTTTTGATGCGATTCAATATTCCGTTAATGAAAAGATTATTTTTCAGTCTTACTTTCATCGAAATGCATCAACTAAAGTTCTTCAAATGCAATATGTTAAAATTAATTATAAAAACCATATCTGAAATTCAGTTTTGTAGGGCTTTGTGGAAAGTGTATTGGATATGAAACAGGTTTTTGAAGGAATTTTTTACATTTCATAAAAAAATAAGAAAATTTCTTCAATAATTTAAAAATTATCGAACAACTTTCCATGAAAGCTGGTTACCTGTATTCCGAAACTCAAAATCTGCATTCACAATCCAACAGTGAATTATAGAAAAACATCAAGTCACCCCGACTCAAAATCTGCATACAGTTGTTTCGATCTTATTAGTTCTCTTCGGTGCGGCTTATTTGACTCGAAGTGAATTAACACACTTTTAATTGTTCTCCAATACAAATTGCGGTCAGACTACTATATGGATGACTCATAGCGCCCTTGACCAAAGATATTGGAAATCAACAATTCACCATTTTGATCGAAAATGCAGATTTCCGTCACGAGAACACATACTTCTTGACATGTAGATGTCTACTATGCATTTTTTACCCTTAAACAAGTATAAAAATTTATGAATTTAGTTGATGTTAGCGAATTTGGCAGTATACACCTTGTTCTCTAATCGCTGCCATTTTGATGTAAAGATTTCATGTTTTTTCGTGCTCGATAGCTCCTCCAGATTATGCCAGAGAGTTGAAACTTCACACGTGGATTTTCCTTAACTGCTGCCATTTTAATTTCGAAGTTTATTGTTTTTTTCCTGGATTTTAAAGTTTCACTCATCTCCTTAGCTCCAGAAAATGGACTAAGGGGATTAGTAGTTTTTGGGCGAAAAAGAACAAAAATCAGGGTAAAATACGACCTTAATGACGGAGCTCTGCTACTTACGCTATTTTTTGGATGTTGAAAAGAAGTTAATTTCAAAAAATTATATTTATATATATAAATTTTTTTTCTATTCACAGAAATATTTACATTATCCTTATAAGAGTTTTTTCTATAAGAAACAAAATATATTTCGATTCATTGATCATATTCCAAGTTCTTTTTCGAGTGATCTGAATAAATTTGGAGTAATCTGAACAGATTTGTATCCATTCTCGTTGATTCTCGTTCTGCCATTGTCTTAGATCACCTGAAATAAATAAAGAAATTAATAAGTGGAAAAAAATAGACATCAAAATATTAAATATGTTTACTGGTAATTATCATTTATGGGCATTTTAAATCATTTTCTCTCTTCTTATTTCATCTCTTTGAGCGTCAGTTTATTACGTTAACTGATGTGAATCTATCAAGAAATGTACTCATTTTTTTCACCATTTTCATGAAGGTCAAATATTTTTCAGGTACCGTGAATTTTTGAAAGAACTATTACATTAAAACTCTTTTTAATAGAATTACCATATCATGACTTTCAAATCTCTTGCCAGCATTTCCATATATAAATATTTTTACACAATATTCGCTCCATAACCCGAATCAGAATTCTTATTTCACATGTATCTGTATCAAGGACCTTATATTTGTTATGTGTTCAAGTAGAATAAAATTTGTTTATAGTTAATTTAGAATCTGATAATGCATATCTAAAGCGATTCTTACATTAAGAAATTTGGTTTAAGAAATTACAGATTATTTAATTATTCTCTCTCTGATCTTCTAGTTTGTTTACTGAATAAATGTTTAGAAGTTCGAAAATATGCTTCAGGCATTCAAGTTAGATATCATGAAATACCTAATCATTTTCATTCAAAATTAAACTCAATCAAGTAATTCATTCAAAAAAAATAATGGTTCTGAATTCTACACTTAATCATTTGAACAAAATTTTTTGCAGTAATAAAATTAGATACTTAATAGAGAACTCATTAAAGTGAATAAATTTCACTTTGATGATTTGGTTCAATGTATTGAGTAACAAGGATAAGTTTTCTTCTTTAATACACTTTAACATCTTGAAGCGCTTAGAAGATTCAATTAAAATAACTTTCTCGCATTTGAAGAATCAATATTTTTGAGGATTTCGATGAACGAAGCTTTTTTATTCTCAGTTAATTCATATACTGCTATTATATTTCCTGAATTATTCTATACGAGAATTCTGCGAATTTGAAAAATAGATACTTCTTTACTGAGCTCATACTGTGAACTGCCCTAAATAAAAAACACTCTTCTTGAATCTGAGAGAAAACAAATGTATTGCAATTCAGTTTTTATACTGAAGTTAAGTAAAACAGCAAATTTTCTTCAAGTACATAAATTTTTACGAATTACGAAATATCATAAAACCATTACTTCAAAAGTCATCCAGAAAAATGATGAACTTTATGGAAAACTTATATTGTGATGTTTCAGGTCTTTCTATTTTCGTTTGATTTTTCAAAGGCATAAATAAAATATTCTCTGAATAAAAACATGTGAAATTGATGTTTATATTATTCATCATTTTCAATATGTTATTCATTCTTCATAAGAGTCATTTAATATTACACATGGCATAATTACCCGAGTATCAGTAATTCCGTTTACGTATTTTTCACCTATCCAGTCATGAAATTATCCAGAGATAGTAGGTTATTCTACATTTCTTTCTGTCTCAATTGTTTACTCTGATGGAAATGAGGAATAACGATAATTACACATGCAAATAATCATCAATGCCATATCGATTTATGTATTGAAGGTGAGTTCATGAAAGGTTTTTACTTATTATTCATATGGATAATTTTTTTAGATCTACTATTTATGAAATTTACAAAAATTACGTTGGTCATATATGAATTTTCATCATATAGCAGATTTATACATAATCTTTTATATAACGCATAACATTTTCTGTTATTTGATGCATTTATTATATATATATATATATATATATATATATATATATATATATATATATATATATATATATATATATATATATATATATATATATATATATATATATATATATATATATATATTTATATATATATATATATATATATATATATATATATATATATATATATATATATATATCAAAATCAAAATTTATTCAAAATAAGTATTCAAGTTACATGAGTAAACCCTTGTCACAAATAACAAAGGTACTAGTATTTGAAATAAAATCTATTTCTTAATCTATCTTAAATCTAGGAAAATGATCTTCTGATAACAATTTTGCAATCATATATCAATATACAGTTTGTCACCTAAATTAAAAGTTTGTGTGTGATGAAATTTCCCAGATTAAAATAACTCATGTAATATGGCGTTAGCACTAGCTAATACCTGAATATATAATGCTTAACAAAACTAAATTATTGAAAACTATACAATAATTATCACCATTGAACTGAGACCCCAATAAACCCAATGCAGAAGGGAATCGAGACCAATGGACCACACAGATATATATATATATATATATATATATATATATATATATATATATATATACTATTATATATATAGTATATATATGTATATATATATATATAATATATATATATATATATGTATATATATATATATATATATATATATTATATATATATATATATATATATATATATATATATATATATATATATATATATATATATATATATATATTATATATACTATATATATATATATATATATATATATATATATATATATAATATATTATAATATATAATATATATATATTATAATATATATATATATATATATATATATACATATATAGGGTGTTTACAAATAATTGCGAAAGTTATTAAGGGGGTCTTTCATCATGTACAAAAAATCTCTAAGGCCTGTCCTTGAAATGTTACACGTTTCCAAGAATGAACGTTAGTATAATTATTCATAATGAAGATTTAAAAGGTGCAACTGAACTTTTAACTAAGTACCATATGAAAATCAAAGTGAACTTTGAACTACCACATGAAAATCAAAGCGGCATGACAGCTTAATAGATTTTTTCGTTTCCATTTCCAGAAGATCCGTTCATGGACGATGTTGTATTTTATTTTATTATTAGGAAACTGTTGCTTTTACGAAAAAACACACATGGAGTTAAAAAAGTTTAAAACACCATGAGTCAATTAAATCAGAAATTTAATTTTTTTAAAAATTTCTAGTAAAAAATGGAATAGATGTTGCATGTTTCAAAACAAAATCGAAAAAATATTCATAGGTAACTTTTTTATTGATAGAACACGCCCACAAAATACCATCCAGAATTTGAAAAAAAATCCCATTTTTGGAACCGTCTCACTTTTCCAAGACAGGAATTGTTTACATGAAAGACCTACAGTTTTACGCCAGTTTTGAACGGCTGATGGCCTTGAAACTGAGTCATTACCTAACAGTTAAACATATTTAGAACTTTCAAATTTCATGGGATATACACAACACCCAAGAGCAAGGTGGGACTCGAACCCACAATCCTCGGTTTACAAGCGATACACCCTACCGCTGGGCTACCGAAGCCTCGACTCTCTTCTATTATTAAAACGTTCACACTTATTTGGGAACACCCTGTAATATAAGAAGATGTTTTTGTTCGTGTAGGATATTTATTTTTCTTCGAATTGTTTAGCAATGAAAAGCCTTAATTCAACTATACCTGACATTCCTTGAGATGAAACATCATATTATTGTAACATATCGCTACGCCACCTGCCAAATATATCAAGTGCGCGGATGACCATATTGATGTTATTAACTTTCACCGCTTTAGGGATGAATGGGAATATCATTGCGTTGAAAATTCTGTATCCAACTCAATCAAGGAATTTGATTGGTCAATTTTGATCGTTAGGATAATTGAACTGGTATTTTGTTGAGCCATAATATGAAAATAGCCGTTCTTTACTCAAACCTTTCACTTGATTTTTTTAGAGCAGGTTGTTCGCTGCTTGAGCTGCTCTGCTCAACATTATTTTAGAAGAAATGTTCAAGAAAATGGCTATCGTACCTAAATTACTATTGCCATTGATCTATTAAGAAAATTGTTTTGGTTGTAATTATTTGAATATTTAGATTAATTATGATTTCAGTTTTGCAATAAACATATTGAGACCTTGTATGTATATATATATATATATATATATATATACAGGGTGTTCCATATTGAGCTTCCTCTATCGATATATAAAGAACTAACAAAGGTACACATTTCAAATTTTGTACACATAGATTGCTCAAAGTGATCAACATAAACAAAATATTTTCATGTCTGCAGCACTTCCGGTTTGACCGGAAGTAGCATCAACTTTGTTATTTCAAATAGAAGACCCTATATATCATTACATTTTTGAGTTTTTTATCAAATTTCAAGGTGAGTTTTACGATGCGATCATGTCAAAATTGTAAGCAGATTTCGAGATATTTGCAATTTTACGTTTTTAGCATTTACAAAGTTCTTTATAATTCAGCGCCCACTTAAGGCAAATAAACGAAATTTGGCACAGAATTTACTGATGTATTCAGGTACCTCAGGCAAGGATTGATTTTCTGGAAAATGCTCAGGACGTCCAAAAATTGACCTTAAACTTCGGCTTGAATTAAACTTTTAAAACTACATTTTTTTAAATGGCAACACCCATTTTTGATAAATGTGTCGCATTCTACATACAAAAATGCTTAAGAATTGGTATATGATGTATGTGGCTAAAGTAAACAGTTTCTAAGTTATAAGCAAATTGACCTGAATGAAAAAATTCGGTGCAATTTTTATTGAAACTTAGATCAAGGTGACTTTGACTTCCTCCTAATTACCAAGTAGGTTTTGAATTTGACAGAAACTAATTAATCTAAGCAACATGTAGAGACTGAATCTTATTCTTATTAATGAAGAATACAAAGTATTTTCCAGAACTGTGCGCACTTTTCATGAGCGATATCCCAATAGAATAAGACCAAGTAAAGACACTGTTTTACGAACAATAACCTTAAAAATCATGTTAGCTTCAAAAAGTACCACATATGAAGCCACTCGTAGAAAATGAAGAAAATGGAATATTATAAACTATTTCAATACCTATCTTACATGCTCCTTGAGGGAAGCTGAAAGAGATTTAGGTATGGCAAAAACTAGTATTTCAGAGTCCTATATGAATTTATATTTCGTCCATATTCGTACATAAGGGTACAGCAACTTAAGGAACAGGACTATGGCAAAAGTTGGCAGTTCTGGAAAGTATTTTAATAAAAATTCAAGAAGATAGTACCTTTTTTGATAAAATGATATGGTCGGAGGAGGCAAAAATTACCAAGAATGGAATTTTCAATTAAAAAAAATTGCCATTATTGGTGTGATTCAAACCCCCCATGCAATTCGTGCTGTATAGCGGTTTCTATTGGAAATAACAAAGTAGGTACTCGTTCTGGTCAAACCAGAAGTGCTACACACATGAACATATTTTTTTATGTTAATCACTGAGCTATCTATGTGTACAAAATTTGAAATCTGTACCTTTGTTGGTTCTTTATATATTGATAGAGGAAGCTCAATGTAGAACACTCTGTATATATATATATATATATATATATATATATATATATATATATATCTTCTTTCTTCTTCTTTCTAGCCGTCATTCGTCCAATGTTGGACAAAGGCCTCCCCCATTCGTTTCCAGTTTTCCCGGTCCTGTGTGCTCTTTCTCCATCCCAGTCCTGCTGATCGCTTGATATCGTCTGCCCTTCTGAGCTGTGGTCGTCCTCTACCTCGCTTAGCTTCCCATGGTCTCCAGAGCTGTATTTTTTATTCCATCTGTTATCAGTCTGTAGTGTGGCCGCAAAATCTCCATTTGTGTGAGGCTACGTGTTCTGCTACGTCCATTACTTTGGTTTTCTGTCTGATCCATTGTTTCCTTTTTCGGTTTGTTAATTTGATATTTAATATTTGACGTTCCATTGCTCTTTGTGCCTTGACTACTTTATCCATATTTGCTTTTGTTAGTGTCCAGGTTTGGGCGCCGTATGTCACTACCGGAAGAATACATTGGTTGAATACTTTACTGCGTTATTCTAACGGTATCCTTTGAGTCTTTAATATATGTGATATTTTTCCAAAAGCAGCCCATCCTAACCTAAACCCCATGGATTCTTTCTTCCGTTTGATTTTCTTTGTTGATTTTTATCACTTGTCCAAGATATATATATATATATATATATATATATATATATATATATATATATATATATATATATATATATATATATATATATATATATTTATCGACCCTCTCCAAGTTGTTTCCGTCTTCTCTAATAAGTATTTTCTCGTCGCTGTTTGACACTTTTTTTGTTTTTGCCATATTCTTTTTCAAGCCAATCTTTTCCGATTCGTTCTTTATGTCTCTAGAGCTGTAATGAAATAGTTTTGGCTGATTGTATTCCTTGTCTGACCCTAGCTCGATAGGAATTGGATTTTCCCCCCCCCCCACCCCCCCCCCCCCCCACCCCCCCCCCCCCCCACCCCCCCCCCCCCCCACCCCCCCCCCCCCCCACCCCCCCCCCCCCCCACCCCCCCAAGTCTGGTAACACAGGAGTTTGGGAATATGCTTTTCCCACGAATTATACATACTATTTTTTCTCCGATCGTTGATTTACATTTGAAAAATTAATTTAAAAATATTTAATCCAAGATGTAATCAAGTGAGTTTAAATAGGTTTCTCTATGTTCATATTGAAATATAGAAGTGGTAACCATGGAAATTACTCTGTTATGACAAAAGTAAAATTATTTTAAAGCCGGTTTTGTTTGATTCGTTGTATTTTATAAGTAATTAAAAAAGAATTAGTAAACATGAACACTGATAGTGATTATTTGTTGTCTTGCACGGCTCCTGAACTAGTAGAAGCCGCGAACGTGGCTTCACTTAATTTACTTCCGGCGAAATCCAGAGAGAAGTATGAACTTGCGTACCAACGCTTCATGAATTTTTGTAGAAAAAACAACAGTTTATCCTTTTCTGAGAATGTACTGATGGCGTATGTTGCTGAATTGGCTAAAACAATGAAATCTTCGACGTTGTGGGCACATTATTCCATGCTTCGATCAACTTTGTCTGTTAAAAATAATATTAATATTGCCCAGTACCAAAAACTGAGAGCAGTTTTAAAACGTCAAGCTACAGGATACAAAAAATGTAAATATTAACAACAATTATAAAAACTAAAACTATACTTTGTTTCATTTTAATGTAATAATCCATTTGTTACGTTACCGCACGCTACAGCAGTGCGGTGAGAATATTACCGCACTGTTATTTTCTAATTGCTTAGCAACTGACCACTATTCTGGAATGTTGAGCTTTGCGCATAGAAAACAGGTCAAAATATTGTCACTTTTCCCACGATCGGAGAAAAAGTCTGTTTTGACACTAAGAATTTATAAATTCTTTGGAATGGATTAAATTTAATAAAGAAATATCAAATACCAAGAATTCATCTTTCATTATTAAGCTTATGAATTTTGAAAACTTTCAAATTAGCAAGAGAATTAGTATGTAAAAATACTGAAAATCCAAGTTCACCGGACATCAATAATGATACTCACACAAAATTAGCAATGGAGAGGGACTAAGAATGCAGAAAAATTCTAGATATTTCTACTATTAGAATCAAAAAACTTCAATATAAAAATAGGTCGAAAAGAAGTGTGGAATCAAATACCTTTTTTCTTTCGTATTTTTATTGATCTTGTATTTTATAACAAAATTAACCGTCAAATTCTGATGAAGTTAACTCACTTGATGATAAGTGAACGATTTGTCTCAAAATATAAATATTTGAATATTGTGTTATGAAGCAGGTATATATATATATATATTTTTGTGTGCATGAATGATTCTTTCATTCAAAAGAATGACCTACAAAGTGTCAGTACCTAAATGGAATTGATATGGCATATAAATATCTCGTTACATGGTAAAATCAGTATTCTTCCTCAAAACTTATATAATTGGCCAAATGCTTCCTTTAGGCCAAGGTTCATCCTCTAAGGTCAAATAATTCTTTTTGTTATATTTACATGACATGAATATTTTGATTTTATTACTCTTTGATTGTGAGTACGCGTATCTTTGCAAAAGATGGATTAATTTTCTGAATATTTCGATACAACTTCA
>JARQZK010002221.1:162500-205000 GCA_030704885.1 Cynegetis impunctata
CCACACCTCTAAATACGGAAGTGTCAAAATTAAAAACTACATAACTGAAGAGACATGTGATTATTAAAGGAATCAATCTGTTAATTTCTTCAAGATTTTTCAGATCTAATGATATTATTCGGTTGATTCTTATGTTTCTTTCTTATAACGAATTATCAGATAGGTACATAAGTATGGATAAAAAAAATGAACAAATTTTTTTGTTAAGTTTCGCGTAGTTCTCCAGCAATCGTTCAAAATAATCAAATTCTGAACCGATTGGATCAGGAAGTGTGTGCCTATATTTTATGTTTCATGTCTTAATCTTTTATTCAAGTACCATAATTACATTACACAACCTTATGATCTAATTGTGTTTGTTTGAAAAATATTATTATTAGTGACATTATAGTGCCCTAAGTCGTGGCTGACTTTACAATCAAGAACTTAAAAATATTACAATTGAGTTTTGGTTCGAAATTGCTATCCTAATGACAGGAGTAAAAAATATTAATCTTGATCCTAGTCTTCTAATCTAGATCCTAGTATCATCCTGGGTCTCTTGTGTTTCCACGGTCTTCAAAATATTCTCCAAGTCTGGTGACGAGGTTCGGATTTGTTGGCAAGGCAGCAGACATTTTGACTGCCGTCGCTCTGATGAACTCGATCACACTCGGCATTTACAAACCTCGGTGAACCTGGGAGATTCGAACGTAACATGGAGCAGCCACGGCCATCCTCAGGGACTTTGTTATGCACGATTCGAAGCTTGTTGATATGGCAGTGAGCTGCGTATCCCCAAACTGAAGATGCGTAGGTCATTGCCAGTTGGATGATGGTTTTCTATAGCCGGATCTCAGTGGCCATACTGAGCTTGCTCCGTCGGTTGATAAGTGGATGAAGGTGTGCTTTCATCGCCGTGGCTCTGTTCGTGCAGTGGTCTACGTGAGGCTTTCATGTTAGCCTTCGATCGAGGATAACTCCCAGGTACTTGGTAAACCAAGTAATCGGTTGGTCATTCTTCAGGATCTCGTCTTCTGGTTTTTGGCGTCTTTTGGAAAGGACTAGGGCAGTATTCTTCTCCGGATTTGCAGTGACACACCAGTCACCACTCCTTCAAGTTGTCTGCGGCCGCCTGTGGTCTCTGTGTCACCAAATAGGGCTGCCATGCTCTTGCTACGATTGTTGTGTCATTAGTGTAGAGGAGTATAAAAAATACTAAAATTTGATTCTAAACAACAGGCGTCGAGTTTTATCAGGTTGCATCGCGTTTCAATAATGTGATTCCGCCTTTACGCACATTGTTTACAAACCCATATGAATTTCGGAACCGGCGTTAGACGGTAGGTCCATATAGTAATACAAAAAAAACAATATATATATATATATATATATATATATATATATTTATATATATAATATATATATATATATATAATATCTTATATATAATATATATATAATATTTTATAATATAATAATATATTAATATATATATATATATTTGATGTATTTGAATATTTAGCGTTTGCAGTCAGAATAATATGTTGGGCTCTAGCGTTAAAGAATTACTCTTCGTTTCATATGGTTGAGCTTTCGGAAATGTTTATTTATCCTTTTATTCAAGACATCTATTAATAAAAAGAAACAGCCTATTTAGATTTGACTAAACAGCGGTTTACACAAAAAAGTTTAAAAGATTACTTACTTAAAAACCGTTGACGGTTTATATTAAATTTTTGAAAAAAGCACGTATAAAAACGAATGGAACAAAGAACGAATGCTGATGGGGTTACATACTTCGTCACATAAAGTAAAAATCCATTACAGAATAAAAATCATAATTTTTCAATAAATCCGTAACATTTCCCATCTTATTGCTAATTCTTTACAGGGAAACACAGGACTAACAAAAAATGGTTCGACGTCAACCCTGAGAACGCGGAAACATAAACCACAGAACAATAAGGGAGAATCTTCTTTACATAATAATGACAATAGTACGGATATATCAATCATAAAAACGGGAACACGGTTCCAAATTAAATTTAAAGAAAACTAAAATTATTTTAACCGAAAGAGTTTTGGTGGTGAAAATTTTGAATAACTATTCTCTTTTTCTATCAAATTTTTCTTTTACATAGCTGACAATTTAACCAACTGCAACACCACGGTTTCGGGCGTAGGCGAACCTCTCTGCAACTGGTTTTCGTGTGTGCGTGATACAGCTGATACCCCCTTCCACCCGTCCCATTCTTCTATATGTCTACAATGAGCTAATGTTACTTGCTTCTAAATGGCTAACAAATGGGCTGAATTTTGTATCTAATTTTTAAAAAATTCAGTCACAAGTTCAATTCTACAATTTTACTTGTAGTCTAGAAAAAACTGCTTTCTAGGACTACAGTAATATAAAATGAAAAGCAATGAAAAACAATGAAAAAACAATGAAAAAAACAACCATTCCACTGCATACTCCGGCTAGCTATGCAACTAAGGCGAAACAGACGAATTCATGTTGGAGAAATACTAAAACCACCAATGTGGAGTGTACACTCTTGATAAATTTAAAAAACGAGCAATCAACCGAAACGACAAAAAAACAACCGATGGTGCGTTCGGGAAACAAAAAATTTATCGACCCTACAAATCAAAAGTTAAAAACATCTTACAAATTTTGAAAAAAATATTGAAAAAATATAACTTGCACCACGATGAACCTATGGTCTGGAAAAACAACTCTGTTCTAACTTAATAATGTAATTATACATGATACTAAGGTTGTTAAGATCAGTTCTCTTATTAATGCTATTTTTGTCATTATTAATATAGAACATTTCCTTGAAAACTCTCTTGTGATAGTTGTTTTCAATGCAGAGAATCTTCACATTATCATAGTCCATAATATGATTCTTCCCAACCACATGCTCAGCAAGGGCACACGACAGTTTTCTTCTGCCACAATCGCTCTTGTGAGACGTATTGTGGCAGAAGAAAACTGTTTCATTGTTTTTTCATTGCTTTTCATTTTATATTACTGTAGTCCTAGAAAGCAGTTTTTTGTCTAGACTACAAGTAAAATTGTAGAATTGAACTTGTGACTGAATTTTTTAAAATTAGAACAGAATTCAGCCCATTTGTTAGCCATTTAGAAGCAGTAACATTAGCTCATTGAACTATTAAAAAAAGTGTGTTGCAGTTATTATTTAGTGGTAAAAAAATTGTTAAAAAAACTCTTTTCAAAATTTTCACACCATACTCTTTCGGTTAAATAATTTTAGTTTTCTTTAAATTTTATTTGGACCGTGTCCCGTTTTATGTTGATATATCGACTATTGTCAATTATTGTAAGAAGATCTCCTTATTGTTCTGTGGTTTAGTTTCCGCGTTCTCAGGGTTGACGTCGACCATTTTGTTAGTCTGGTTTCCTGTAGATAGCAAGATGGGAAAGTACGGATTATTGAAAATTAGATTTTTATTCTTGTAATGGATTTTTACTTATGTGACGAAGTTGTACCCATCAGCTCGTTCTGTTCTTCGTTTTATACGTGCTTTTTCAAAATTTATATAACCTCAACGTTAGTAAGTAATCTTTAACTTTTTGTGAACGCTGTTGTAAATCTAAATCTGTTCTTTTATTATAGATGTCTAAAGGAAAAAAATAAAGGAAATAAACATTTCCGAAAGCTCGACCATATGACAAAGAGTATTCTTTAACCTAGCCCAACAATTATTCTGACTGCAACCTCAAAATATTCAAATACATTTTTTCCTCAACTAGCCAGTCAAGACTACCCATCTATATATATATATATATATATATATATATATATATATATATATATATATATATATATATATATTATATTTATATATATATATTTATATATTTATATTTATATATATATATATTATATATATATATATATATATATATATATATATATATATATATATATATATATATATATATATTTATATATAAATATTCCTATAAAAATAAATACATAAAAAGACACTAGAATTGGAAAGAAAATTTTATTTCAATTAAAGATCTTTGCCTAGTTTATATCTGTTTAATGAATTCTATTGTAATAAAATCTGTTTCTTTATCATATAATGACCAAGGTTATCAGTGTGTATTCTATTAAAAATATCCTAGCATGCAATTTGGGATTATTTAAATTTTGTTTAACTTATCTTGTTAGTGCGCAGCTTTGAATAAATAAATCGAAATAAGTTAGAAATTCAGAAATTTTCAGATTATTCGAATTCAGAAACTTGAGGTAATTCAAGATAAGCTGAGATAAATTTGGAAAATATGGATATTCCAAACGTAGCTAGTACCAGTTTCTATACGTCAATATCTCTACTTATAATATTATTCCTTACTATTTGTTATATGAAGATTCTTATACCTTTGAACTACTGGAAGCGAAAAGGTGTAAAAACGTCTCGACGGTTACCAGTTATTGGAGATACAGTTTTTGGCATATCATTAAGTAAAGAGCCATATCCAGAGATGCTTCGACAAATATATATGAATGCAGGAGAAGCAAGGTAAGCAAACTATGTAAAAAAAATAACTGACTTTAATTAAAAGGAGTTGAGACATGTGTCTCTTGAAGTATAGACCTCCTTACCGTTTTAGTTTCGACAACAATGGATATTTCCGTAAACAATTGCAAAATGAAAACCACTGAATCTCAGGAACTTTTAATATAGTCTTTGGAATTCAAGTTTCACAAAAAATCTGTTAAATTTTCTCCATTTTTTTTCAATTATTCACATGTCCACAGTTATTTATTCTCTTTAAACTGATAATTAAATAGTTCATTGTAGATAAAAAGATTATCTCTCAAACTACTATGGATAAGTCCAAAGATTATGTTACAAAAACTAGGAAATTCTTTTAGATCTAAATGCATTGGACGATTTGTTTCACATATATATATATATATATATATATATATATATATATATATATATATATATATATATATATATATATATATATAACGGTGAGCATAATTTATCAATAACAATGTCATTGGTGTAATTAAAAAATTAGACCATTCATTTTCATAATGATATAGTTTGTTTCAATAACAAAATACCGTTATTTTCGATCAAAATCCACTGCTAAAGTTTAAACTTCTAATTGTGAATCACTCTGTACACTGAAAACGAATTGTACATTTGAACTACTTCTACTTTTCCTCACTAATTTTTTTCTTTGAATAAAAAAAAATTCCGAACAGTCTTATCATGAAAATATATTTCATTGTATCAATACTTCATTCATGGAAATGAAGATACCAACAGAAATTGTATGAAGTTTGATTTAATTGTGAAGTAATTTTCAATATTAATATAACAACAATAGCATAGGGTAGGTGAAATTAAGACCATCAGTAATTAGGATCTCTTCATAAATACATATATGTATATATATATATATATATATATATATATATATATATATATATATATATATATATATATATATATAAATATATATATATATATATATATATATATATATATATATATACTATAAATCTATTTAAATTAAAATAAAATTGTTTCAGTAACAAACTACATCGATCAAACACAACCGCTAAACTTTCACTTTGTACACTGGAAACAAATTGTACATTTAAACTTACATCATTTTCCTAACTCACTTTTTAAGCGTGAAATTTTACTTCGCAAGTTATTATTGAATTGTTTGACCAAAACTTCTTTCGTATTTTTCTGTATAACAGAGACTATGATACAAATAAAATTTGTTGTTTTTTTTATTCTTACTTAATAATAAATATGAACAAAAAATTTGAAGAAGTGGGATCGCCAAAATTCTTCATTGTTGGATTTTACTGTTAGTCAGTATAGTAAAAGAAATGAAATATCAAATTATGAGACCCTTCACATTATGTTTGAGGGTTGAGAATTTGTACGTAAACTGAGATGATGCTGAGAAAATTTGGTTGGAAGTACAATTTTGTTTCTTTCAAGGGGGAAATTTTAAAAAAATTTTTTTTGTGAGGATTTGAGCACATCCACAGCTCATCCAGATTGAGTTAGAAGGTGGAAATTTTCCTAATGGATTGAGTTAATACTGAGAAAGTGCAATGTAGGGGGTTTCAACTATTTTCCTGAATAGACGCCATTTTAATTCAGAGATTTCATGTGTTTTCCTAGTTTTTTAATTTTACGCACCTCTGCAGCTTTTGCACTTAGAGGGTAGATTTGATAAGTGGATTGAGTTTAGGGAAGTGCAGGTTGCAAATATCATTTGATATCTATCAATTTTTATGTTTCAATTTCAAGCATTTCTAAGGATAACTCATGTAATGCAGATACTTATTTCGAATTAGGTAAGAGATAAATCATTATTTGAGATTGATATTTTTACTAAGCTAATGGACAAAAATAACTTAGTTGATGGATTCCGTCGTTACTACGTGATAATTTAACATGATGAACAAAAACTAAATTTGAATTTACTACGTTTATTATCACAAAAATATTTTGAAAAATATAACACTGCGATTGCAATTTCGGTCACTAGACCATCATCGGGCAGATTGAGTTAAGAAGTGAATACATAATTATAGATTTGCGCTTACGGGTGCGAAAGAACTATTGCTTCTAAAATATCACTTTTTTTTTTGATACAATAATACGGATTTACTATTTATGGAACTAAATATGCATTACGATATTGTATGAATTGAGAACCACGCATTTATTATGAAATTCTCACAGAGAATATAAAGAAATTTAATAAAATATAAAATATGGTCATAACGAAAGTGAACTATTATCATCTGAACGTACAAATACGTAAAAAGTTAAATATATAAATTATTTGACTTCTTCCTTCACTATAAATGCTAAAACTGTCTATCTATCATATAACCTCAAACCATATGGGAATAAATTAGTTTAAAACACCTAAAATCAAATTTTATAAAATTAAATGAAAAAAAATACCATATACAGAGACAAATATTATTTGTCATAATCAAAAATCAGAGATTACCCAAAACGATTCAGAACGTGACAAAGCAATTTCATATACCAGACCTAAAATTACTAGGTATATCTCTATTTTTCATCACATTTTTAAATACTTTAGGTAGGTTTGTTATCTGCGAGTATTTTGTCAATTCTGGAAATTCATATTACTCAATAATGATGTGACACTTTTGTCCTGAAAAGTACATATCAAACAGATTGTGAAAAATATCGTAATTTAAACCAATCTTAATCTCTATCATCCTATCCATCAATGTATTGTTCTACAAAAAAAAGAATTGCATTCCTCAGATTTAGGATATATTTTAAGTATATGGCGTGAAAAAAAAATGTCCATGTATCATAATTCTTTTGAAAGAGTAAACAGCAAATCTTTAGGTATTTACAATAAAATCTTTTGATATATATATATATATATATATATATATATATATATATATATATATATATATATATATATATATAATATATATATATATATATATATATATATATATATATATATTTATATATATATATATATATATATATATATATATATATATATATATATAATATATATATATATATATATATATATATATATATATATATATATATATATAAATATATATATTACACACACAGGGTTGGGATAAAATATGGAACTAAGTTTCAAATCGATGGATCGGGCGTAGAGGTTTCATGAAGTCGTCTGCTCGTTCTCCTGGCCTCAGTCGTTTAGATTTTTTTTGGGGTTACTCCAAATCATCTGTCTTCATTAGACGACCAACTTAATTGCAGATGTTGAGACAAAGAATAGTCGATACATGTAATCTAATACGTGGAGAAGTCTAGCCTACGGTAACTTAGGAATTTTTAATTGGATTACGCATTGTTAGAAGGCTGGCGCATCTTGAACCTTTGTTATGATATTCTCTGAATGCTGTTAATCTTATTCTCATTGTTTCATAACGAATAAGATTCAACTTATTTATTTTTTTTAACTCGAGGGACCCACAGTTTAACGCCGGTTCCGAACGGCCAATGGGCTTGTAAACTATGTACATTACCCAACAATTTTTAATCATATATAACCACTTAATTCCGGACATACACAACACCCAAGAGCGAGGTGGGACTCGAACCCACAATCCTCGGTTTACAAATGGTATAAGGCGGTTCACCTTACCGCTGGTCTACCGAGGCCTCAACTTATTTATTATTCGTGGAGAATGTGATTGAATCAATAAAATAATTTTCACAGAAGTCATCAACATTTGCTGCTAAATTACTCATAGAAAATTTCAAATAACTTACAACTAGAACCAGAAATATAAGATTAACTCTTGTTTACGGGTTGCCTTTGTTGCAGATTCTGTACTTGAATTTCTAAATTCATTGTTTACTTCTTCCATAATTATTATAGGAGTGATATACACTCGATCGTTGTAGATAGGTTGTACACCTAAACCAAAATCGAGCACTGTAAGATCTGGGGAGCAGGAATAAGGTCATTCATCGATAATCAAATGAATTTTTTTTGAAATTATTGATTAGGTAGCCACCGTAAAAAGTTACGTCTTTATTCAGGTAAAATGATTCTATGAAATGCAAGCAGCAAATTGTCTAGATAGTCAGTCTCGAAATTGTGTAAAAAAAATCAAGTAACCTTCATCTATAATACCCTATTTACATGCAGCCACTGCCGCTGCTACTCGCGCTGCTCGCTGTCCTGCAATGAATACTTCTTAGACAGCCTTCAATTAATCAATCAATCAATCAAAATACGTTTATTAATATTTCTGGGGGGATGGGGTACATTTTTGTTTTCTAGCTTAATAATTTATTTTGGGAAGTTATAAGGTTTTGCAACCTTCTTCAACCCTGGCTTTACTTAATTAATTCTCTAACATTTACAATTTTAATGAAAAACCTAATTTTCGTATCTTTGGGGGGAATGCGGCTGCGGCCGACTTTTTTGGTAATTACGTCGACCGCAGCCGTATTCCCCCCAAAGATAGGAAAATTAGGTTTTTTATTAAAATGGCAGTGACTATTTATACTAGAAATTAAACGGATAGTGTTTTAGCAGGATACCGGATACCGGATATTCGGCAAGCTACGAGGTCGGCGCGCCGGATATTCGGTTACCGGATATTGGGCGTGTTACATAATGCGATAAGTTTGATTTGTATATAGGCACAGTGAACGAGATCGTAAATATTTGGGCGCTTTCGGGTGTTTTCGGCTATTTTCAGAAGTTGGTCCGGTATATGAAGCCAAGCGGAGTCGCCTCATTCACTACAATTTGCCACTTGTTAATTATGAGTACTGAACTAATTAATAAAACAAACAATTTTGACGTGCGATTATAAAAATAAACAGTGTCCATAACTTATTGTTGTATGATATGCCTATAAATGTATGTAAAATAATGAGAATATTTTGAATTTTACTATCAGGAATCTGGCAGAATACTGAATTACTATCCGGTATCCGATGTTATAGTGAAAACAATGCCGGATAGACCGGATAACGGATAGTTACCGGATATCCGTTTCATCTCTAGTTTATACGCTGCTCTACTCCAGTCTATTCTTCAGCAATGGGAAACGGTCTGTGTTTTGAGTTTGCGAAATTACATTAATTTTTTAAGAAGGAGAAAATTGTTTCATTTTTCTTTCGTTTTGAGACTTAATAATAAGTGAAAAATTTTTTTTCCATTCAAATGTAGATAGATCTCCCGGAGAGTTTCCTGAATCTGTCGTTAGAATTTCATTTTCAATTATGTTTTATACTTTGGTGAAATTTTTGTACATCGTACTTTGAATTGATTCCGAACTCAACACGGAATTTCGGAAAATCATTCCATGAAACTCTAGATTGAACGGCAGCATGTAAGCAGTCGCTGCAGCTTGTGCTGTCTGTCCTCTGACTTCCGGTCAAAATACCGCCACCGAAGGGAGAGTACGGCAAGTACATTATTAGGTACCTCAATAGACAAGAGGGACATATTTCAAGAAGGGCTAATCGAGTGGATTTCCCAAATTGGTACAATACAATGTTCTTAGAAAAATCGTTATTGTTTGAATACACTAAATATAGGAGAAGAGACCAAGTCAATCTGGTCATTCAGCAAGATATCTTTTGCATTATGATTGAGTTAAAAAATTTCTAATAATTCTAAATAAGTAAGTTTGGTTCCTTTCGGTATTTTGTGCATGATTTGAAAATTATATATTTGTGGAAATGGGTGAAAACGTTGAATCCGTTTTATTTTTCGAAAGAGATTGTTGGTGTTCTTTAAATCTTGTCTTGAACGATCGACCAGTCTGACCTATATACACTCCGTTACATACAGGACAAATCAACTTATAAACTCCTGAACTTTCAAATTTTGAAGTGATATCTTTGGCATTGAATGAAAATCCTGAGAGTTTTGTCTTAGGTTTGAAAGCAATTTTAATATTACATTTAGGTATGACATTAGCAACTTTTTCTGTTAGAGTACCAAAATATGTTAAAGATGTGAGTTTTTCCGATTTTTCTACTTTTAATTGAGGATATATGCTGTACTCTAGTTGACTTCGTTTCTTGTTTATCATTTTATCTATCAAACTTGTATGAAAACCAACTTACTAACTTACTTTATGAAGAATATTAAAAATTGATTTCATTGATGCCAAACATTACAATAAGTGATCAAACTATCGAAAACCTTTTCTCATACACATTCTTGCAACATAACTTGGAATGTTTACTTGACGACGTATCTCTAGCAACATCGAGGTATGTAGCTGCAAACAAGATGGAGCTCCTCCTCACTCTGCCAGAGTTGTAACAGAATACCTCGTTACTAATCTCAATAATGTATGGGTTGGAAGAGGAGAAATCATCCAATGTCCGCCGCGCTGCCCTGAGTTCAACCCTATAAACTTCTTTTTATGATTATATTTCATAGAAATTATTTCCATCACTGAAAGGTAGTAAAAATGTGTCGAAAAATAAAGTAGCCTATAACGAAATAGCCTTCCGGTGAATTAAAATGAATTTAATCAGTCATTGCCGAATGTGTACCAGCTGGTACTTATGGAAAGGCCACACTCGAAATAAATAGATGGCAACTGAATAGTGATATCCTTGCTTTTAAGTTTCTACTGAGTGCATTATGTGATATTTATAAAAAACACAAAACAGCAATACTACAAACCATTAACAATCAACTAATAATATATGTTCATTTTGATTGGTAATGACCTCTATCACTATCCCCATTTGAACATATATATATATATATATATATATATATATATATATATATATATAAATATATATATATATATATATATAAATATATATATAAATATATATATATATATATATATATATATATATATATATATATATATATATAATTATTTATTCGAATTGTTGTTGCCTGTAATAAAAAAATAGCACGTAATTAATAACTGAATACGGCCACAGCCGCAATGAGAAATTTTTGAAAAAAAAAAGAAAAGATAAATAGTACCCTATTCTTTGACTCTCCAAAATCGAAATAATTTGAACCTATTTCGAACATTACGTGGGTGAAGGTTTCTGTGGTTTCCCTTACCATCTAATAATAACAGATTTGAATGTTAATATTGGACTGAATAGCACGTAATAAATAACAAAGAACGGCCACAGCCGAAAAATTTCAGTGAAACATAGTAGTCTTTTAATATTCAAATTTTTTCAAATCAATAAATGTCAAAGAAATTTCAATTTTTTCAAAAGATTTGATAAAGCCACGAATGTCGGGGCGAAACGTCAACTTTTTGATAAAATCGAGTTTTTTAAGATTCAACAAGCCTGTTATTGCTAATAATTATCAAGAGATTATATATATATATATATATATATATATATATATATATATATATATATATATATATATATATATATATATATATATATATATTATTATTAATATATTAACGGTAAACTTATACATCCCCTTTATGTACGTCAGGACGGACGAGTGGTAGGACACGGACATGCGCCTTACCAATGTAGCAGTAGGGAATTATTGCGCACGGGAGAACAGTCAGGGAGTCATCGAGTATGCTTGAACGTATGAACAAGTTGTTAACATATGGAGCAATAAACGGAATTGGTCTAAATAGTTATTGTTATTTGTGTGTATCTAGCCTGTTTTAACATCAAAAGCGGGGTTATCCCGTGTTCTACCCTGTGGGCATAAAAGACAATGAATAAACATTAATATTACATAGTTTAAATGGCAGACAAAACCCATATTCGTCGTGACAGTGAAGTGTCTGAGCAAATTGTTTTGGCTGGTGAGGAAGATATTGGTCCAGTAAGTACAAAACGTCCTAAGTTATAAGGGTAAGAAACCTTAGTTAACTTGGTAGTAGTAGACTCGTCAGTCCAAGATGTCGACGTCGACGTGTTATAACGCCCAGCACATCAGGAATAGATGGATTTACTGCGCAGTCATCGTTGTCGGCACTAGCTTTCACATCATTCAAGCAAACCAGCTTCGACCCTGACAAAAGCATACTTCTTCGAAGTGGACAAAATTTCTGTGATGTTGTTGCTTTTCCCAATAAATAAACGCTAAAAAGTGAGATTGTGAATCACTAATCGAGTTTGGTAACCAGAAATTACTTAGCATCAGCAGATGCCATGATAACTTACCTTCGAGTAAAATTCTTAGCATGTTTGACATAAACTAAACAGTGAGATTAAACCCAATAAAATAGTACATGCATTTTCGGGTCTCGGAACACAAGTTGTTTACACTTTCGGGAGTTGTGATTTAATAGCTGTACTGCCGATCCTGACCCTATGAATATACCTTATGGTTATTCTCGATATTGTTATGCCAAGCAATATCGATCTTATTATCGGATGGGATGTGATTAGACGATTTGACCTAGGGTCGAGAAAATTGCAGATGAGCTTGAACTACATAATAACGAGCTGGACATCAAAAAAATGTTTACTATATAGAACATGAATAGCGTTCCTGTTAAGATAACGCAAGTTGAGAGTGTTATGCGTATACTTCTTAACTTCGATAACAGGATAACCGCCAGAAGTACTTCTGTTTGAAATTAATCCTAGACAAGTGACTACGCAGCAGTTTTTGGGTGACACACTGCTAACTGATAGCTTCATTGGCCCAAATAATGCTGTCGCAGATGCCTGAACTAGATTAAGAAATAGTGGAAACCATCGATCTCAGCAATTTGACTCAACACTACATCGAGCCAACTTGTCTACAGTAGGTGACCTTGTCGCTATAGAAGATTGTGTTTGCTGGCGCAGGGAAATTAAGGGACAAATATCAAGGGCCTTAAACTGTTCGTACTCTATTAATGAAAGATAGATATGTGCCACATATACAAGGTTGATTTCGATGTCATGGTGAAAGATAATAAAAAATGGGTTAGTGGTGAATCCACTAGGTTAAAAACAAAAAGGAGAATAAATAATTTAGAAATAAGTAGGAGGTGGCGATCCCACTCTGCTTGGAAAAAATGTTTGTGGTGCTTCCACAGAAATGATAGTGGCGAATCCACTAGCTTTAAAAAACAGGTAGAATCATTAAATAATTTAAAAATAGGTAGGAGGTGGCGATCCCACTCTGCTTGAATAATAGAAGAAACGTGACGATCTCACGTTGCCTTATATATTTGTGGCGATCCCACAGATATGAAATAGACCATTAAATAATTTAGAAATGAGTAGGAAAAGGCGATCCTACTCTGATCGAATAAAAGGAGGAACGTGACGATCTCACGTTGCCTTATATAATTGTGGCGATCCCACAGATATAAAATAGAGCATTAAATAATTTAGAAATAAGTAGGAGGTGACGATCCCACTCTGCTTGAAATAAAGGAGGAACGTGACGATCTCACGTTACCTTATATGTTTGTGGCGACCCCACAGAGATGAAATAGTGGCAGTACCACAATGTTTAAAAAGGGTGGTACCAGTAGGTGTTAAAAACAGTAGGTACCATTACATTACTTATTTGTGGCAATTAATAGAAAATGTTATATTATATAGTGAAACTATAAAAATTCTAATATAAGTTGAAGTATGCAGAAGATACCAGTATGTTTTAAAGCTAGTAGTTACTATTACATTACTTGTTTATGGCAATGAATAGAAAATGTTATATCATATAGTAAGACTCTATAAAAATTCTAAAATAGTTGAAGTATCCAGAAGATACCAGCATGTTTTGAAGGTTGAAGATACCATAACATTATAACATTACTTATTTGAGGCAATGAATAGAAAATGTTATATTATATAGTAAAACTCTAATATCAGTTGAAATATGTAGAAGTGGCAATGAGTGGTTTAAAAAAAACAAAAAATAATAGTTTATTTAGATATAACGAAAATTCTGTTCTGTACTCTGTGCTTATAGATGGACACAGTACGAGGAAGCACTAATCACATGATGAGCGTGTTAACGGTATCCCTAATCATCCCCTTTACGCACCCCACCATTTTTTACGTCAGGACGGACGAGTGGTAGGAAGCGGACATGCGCCTTACCAATGTAGCAGTAGGGAATTACTGCGCACGGGAGAACGCTGAACAGTCAGGGAGTCATCAAGTATGCTTAAACGTATGAAGAAGTTGTTAAAGTATGGAGCAATAAACGGCATTGGTCTAAATAGTTATTGTTATTTATGTGTATCTACCCTGTTTTAACATATATATATATATATATATATATATATATATATATATATATATATATATATATATATATATATATATACAGTGCTCATGATGAAAGGAACAAATTCATTAAAAAATTAGGTTTCTATTTCATGTTAAAATCCTCGGACAGGTCGATTAGTATTTTTATTTGGGCATTTTTCGCAATAAAAATTTTGTATACAGGGTGTCTCATTCAAGAGCTATGGCTTTGTCATTAGTTTTTTTAAAGGTAATACCCTGTATATTATTTCACTTTACAATTCTACGATAAATTCTTATCACTTTTTGTGAACATACCATATGCCTCAACTCGATGGATTGCCAGAAACGGAGATAGTGGGTAATGAGAGGTACGATATGAAAACACACAAATGTAATTACTAATTTAATTTTTACATATGTTCAATCTGTTGTCCGTTTACTTCGAGACATTTTTGAAGTCGATTCAATGTTTCCCGTTGCACATTTTCAATTACTAGACTAGACTGATAAGTCTTATTTCCTGCCTGATTCTCTCTTTTAGATCATCAATATTATTTGGTCTATTCAAATAAACTTTAGACTTCAAATAACCCCATAAGAAAAAATCCAATGGGGTTATGTCCGGTGATCTTGGCGGCCACTCAATCGGACCTCTCCGTCCTATCCATCTGTTGGGAAAAGTTGCATCAAGAAATTGTCGAACAGCGATTGAATAGTGAGGAGGTGCCCCATCTTGTTGAAACCATATCTCGTTATTAGGTATGTCAGGATCTTGTGGGTTAGGAAACAAAACAGCTAAAGCCGGAATGAGTTCGAACTGGAGAAAGTTCAAGTAGTCCTCTCCGTTTAGTGTTCCTTCAAAAAAATAGGGACCAACTATACGATTTCGAACAATCGCTGCCCATGTATTAATTCTTTGAGGCCGCTGTGTGTGGCATTCTTGCATCCAATGAGGATTCTCGGTCGCCCAATACCTACAGATTTGTCTGTTGACGTGGCCATTTAAAGTAAAGGTGGCTTCATCAGAAAAAATTATGTTTGTAATGAAATTTAGATGTTGATTATGAATTTCAAGAATCTGCTCACAAAACTGTACTCTGCAGTCAAAATCGTCTTCTAATAATTCATGTACCAGCTTAATTTTATAGGGATGATACTTATTTACCTCAAGTATTTTATGCACGGACCCTAGTGATAAATTGAAATTATTGGAAATTGTAGTAATGGATGTATGAGGGTTATCTTGGGTTTCTAGTAGAACGTTCAGCACTGTTTCTTCAGATACTCTCGGTGGTCTTCCTTTAGGTAAATCTCTAACGTGGCCGTATCTCCTGAATTTTGATTCAATTTTGCTGACTGTCGATCTAGTAATTGGCGGACGATCAGGATGATTTTCATTGAATAGATTGCAGACTTCTTCTTGTGAACGCACCCTATCTCCAAAACCAATCATCATAAGTACTTCAATACGTTCTCTCTCAAGTAATTGCATTTTCTTAAACAATGAAGTAGTGTAGTGCCTGGAGCGTTAAAAACGTGAAAACTGCGGACTATACAGCACCAGTGAATGAATTCAGATGGTACATGTGAAATTTCATTCTTCAGATTTAATGACAATGTTTACCTAAATTTTTTTTTTGTACTTTCAATCCACATTTTAAATCTCCAGGTGCTCCACTATCTCCGTTAAAATCTGGGAATCCATCAAGTTGAGGCATATGGTATGTTCACAAAAAGTGATAAGAATTATCGTAGAATTGTAAAGTGAAATAAATATACAGGGTATTACCTTTAAAAAAACTAATGACAAAGCCATAGCTCTTGAATGAGACACCCTGTATAACAAAATTTTTATGCGAAAAATTGCCCAAATAAAAATACTAATCGACCTGTCCGAGGATTTTAACATGAAATAGAAAACCTAATTTTTTAATGAATTTTGTTCCTTTCATCATGAAAGCACTGTATATAATATATATATATATATATATATATATATATATATATATATATATATATATTATATATATATAATATATATATATATAATATATATTATATATATATATATATATATATATATATATATATATATATATATATATATATATATATGCCTTCAATTTTCTCATTTCATTTGACCAGTAAACTGAGATTTTCTTTTAATATTTTGTAGATACATTGGATACTACGAGTTTGTCACACCTATACTGATGATCAAATCTCCAGATCTAGTAAAGCAGTTGTTTGTGAAAGATGCCAGTAAATTTGGAGATCGTCGAATTATATTTCCGGATAATTTTGATGAGCTTATGTCAAAAAATATATTTTATTTGAAAGGTAATAGTATATCATCTTCGGAATTAACTGATCATGAAAATCATTATAGAATGCATACAGAAATAATGTTACCAGAACAAAATAAGTTATATCTATAGATAATAATGGGCTGAATCTATATTCTCATTGATATACATTGATGAAAAATAGAATATAAAAAACTCTTTCGCAGCCAACTGCATTACAAAAGCAGGTTTTCAGAATGCATCCCAAATCCAAAAACAAAAATTGCGCCTTCTATCGCATAAACAATATTTATTTCCTACTCCGGGGGCTCAACCCCCCAACTAATTTATATCGAAATGAATACCTTTCAAGATATCATACGAAACTACCTACATACAAAATTTCAACCCTATAATCCCAAAATTGCGCCTTCTATCGTATAACCAAGATTTATTTCCTCTCCTGGGGGGTAAACCCTCCAAGCAATTCAAACCAAAACCAATCCCATCCAATTTATCATACGAAACCACCTACTTACAAACTTTGAATCATATTGCTCCAAAATGACGCCCTTCATCATGTATACATGATTTATTTCTTCCCCAGGGGGTCAACACCTCAATCAATTTGAACCAAAACCAATCCCATTCAAGATATCATACGAAACTACCCATTTACAAACTTTCAACCAAAATTGCGACCTTTATTGTGTAAACAAGATTAATTTCCTCCCCCGGGGGGTCAACCCCTCAACCAATTCGAACCAAAACCAATTCCATTCCAGATATCATACAAAACTACCTAGATACAAAGTTTTAAACCTATTGCTACAAAATTGCGACTTCTGTGGTGTAAACAAGATTCATTATTCCTCACGGGGTCAACCAATTCAAACCAAAACCAATACCATCCAAGATATCGTACGAAACTACCTATTTACAAACCTTCAAACCTATTGCTTCAAAGTTGCGCCCTTTATCGTGTAAACAAGATACATTAATCCCCCAGGGGGTTAACCAATTCGAACCAAAACCAATCCCATCCAAGATATCATACGAAACTACCTATTTACAAACTTTCAAACCTATTGCTTCAAAGTTGCGCCCTTTATCGTGTAAACAAGTTTTATTATTCCTCCAGGGGGTCAACCAATTCGAACCAAAACCATTTCCATCCAAGATATCATACGAAACTACCTACCGAAAAAATAAGAAGATGTGGAATTTAACTATAAATAGCATATCCGAACTTAAATTTTTTTCAAATCATCTTCAATAATTGAAGATCAAGATCAAACAACTTTCCAAGGGAGCTGGTTATATGTATTCCTGGACGCGAATTCTACCTTTACAATCCAACAGTTAATTATAGAAATCGTCAAGACACCCCGAAACAAAATCTGCAGCGTCAAGTCACTCCGATTCTGCATATATCTGTTTCGATCTTATTAGATCTCATCAGTGCAGCTTATTCGACTCGGAATTTATTAATAAATTTTTAATTGTTCTCCAATACAAATGGCGGTCGGACTACTATCTGGATAATAACCCATAGCGCCCTCCACCAAAGATACTGGAAATCAACAATTCACCGCTTGGATCGAAAATGCAGAATTCCGTCGCGAGAATACATACTTTCTGACATGAGATGCCTGCTCTGCAACTGTGGCGTATGTGTCTTCAAATTTCTTCAACATAGCATTTTTATATATATATATATATATATATATATATATATATATATATATATATATATATATATATATATATAATAATAATATTAATATATAATTTGAAACCCCAGGAGTCCTGCCGAGACTGACATTTATTCAGCAGAAAGTTCTACCATTGCCGTGTATCTATATTTTACATTGTCTCTTGTTTGTTCGGCATAGGTTATTGAATCTGAATAAACTTACTAGTTTTCACGAGTATAATACGCAGAATAAGGACACATTATGTATTCCCACGCATGTTACCTCTAAGTTTGAGTTATCGCCTAGTTATGTAGAAATCAAACTTTACAATCGTCTCCCCCAAGGGATTAAGTCTTTAGATTTATTATGTTTCAAAAGGAAATTAAGAAGATTCTGTTGAAACACTGCTTTTACAGCTTAAAAGAATATTTTTCAGTTGAATTCTGTTAGTCTTTCTCCTAATAAGTTAATTTGTTACTTGTTAGGTTAATATGTATATTTAGTATGTGACGTGTCCTATACATTTATGTAATGTCTGAAAGGATAAATATATATTATTATTATATAATATATATATATATATATATATATATATATATATATATATATATATATATATATATATAGGTATATATATTTATAATTTACCGTTGGATTGTGTATGTAGAATTCGCTTCGAGGAATACATTTTACCAGATCCCTTTGAAAGTTGTTTGATAATTTTTTAAATTATTAGAATTTTCTTTGTTTACTTTATGTGATATATAAAACATTATTAATATTCTGGAGTGCGCATGGAGCTAACATGAACGTATTTTGAGGGATTTTTGCACCTCCAAACTGCCCTGAAATTAATCTTTCAAAATTTATTAGTGGATAAAGTAATGTTAGGGAAGTGGTTTTTGGTGGTATAAACTTTTTCCCCTAACCGCCGTAGTTTTTACGAAGAGTTGTCATTTTAAGGCTCTAAGCACCTCCAGAGATTCCTCATATTGAGATATAAAAAATTCCTTTTTGGCGGCTTCAACTATTTACCTCAACCTTTCAGTGCACGGGTTGGGTATGCCAGACCGGGCGTTTTGTTTTTATGGCGCTATTTTCTGATGTCATTGAATTGGGTGAGGAGCCCCGCTGTACCTCGGTAGGCTCCTTCCTATTCGGGGAATATTCGAGTTTTTTTTAGTTGTCTTTATTGTAATTTTCTGGACAAGTACACATTATATTTTGTTTTATTTTGGATCCTTATGAAGTTGAAGTCAATAGACCTGGTAAATTGTCCGAGGAAGTTAAAACCGATGTTGAAGTAGATACTGATGATGATTGCCGATCCCGACTTCGTAGAAATTTTAGATCCCGAATTCGTTGAAATTTTAGATCCCGAATTCGTAGAAATTTTAAAAACACGAAATATTATAAAGATCGTAAAACAAAATATTACTGTAAAGAACGTAATAATTTCTTATGTTTAGAGCACGTAGTGATTTTTTGTTCCGAATGTAGTGGGCAAAAGTGGTAGATATTTCATATGAACCTTTTATTCCTGTTGTTGAATTAGTTGTCTTATTTTAGTTGATAAAGTTTATATGATGTGGACTTGTTTAAAGAATTCTAACATCGACATTGTTTGCTCAGGCATTTTTTTTATCATTTTTTATTGTTCCTGATACTAATGTTAAAAAAAGAACAAATTTTAATTTGAATTATAAAAAATATGAAAAAAATGAGAAAATTGGCTTTCTTATTATTTAAGTTGAAGAAAACTCTTCAATACCTCAAAATAAAACGTAAATGAAACTAGAAAAAAGAAATTTTTTATAAAAAAAAACATATTGAGTTAGGGCCTGAGAGACCCGACCCGTGTACTGGCGCAACTTTTTTTCACCCGTGTACTGGAAGGTTAATCACGTTTTGATGGAGATATGTGGTCTTTTTTCGTGATAAGGCTTTGCTAAAATTCACTGCTCCTTCTTTTGTATTAGAGAATTGAAATTTTGTACGTGAACTAAGTTCATTTTACGGAAGTGCTATTGTGAACTATTTTTCTCAACTGCCGCTTCTGTAGCGTACAGATTTATCTTCTCCTGGGTTTAAAGGTTTTGTCCAACTCCAGAGCTCCTCTAAATCGACTTAACGGATAAAACTTGTAAAAAGGACACAAATGAGGGGCCCACGCATTATTTAGGGTTCCGTACCCAAAGAGTGAAAACGAAACCTTTTTACTAAGGGAACGTACCCAAACTACATGACCTATTTTTACAACTTTTTATCCCCCTCCCCCCCTTCGGTGACCATCTGTAGTATATTCCAAGACCCACTCCCTCCCCCTCTAGTTTTCACGTAGTAATTCATAAATATTTTTTTAATCATTTTCTTGTAGACAGAAAGTTAAAAAAAAATAATTTGGCTCATATTTGTCTTTATTAATACAACGCTTGCGGTGTGACGATAAGAGTGCTGGCAAATTTCAATGTTTGTATGGGGTATCTCGGTAACTATAGGAGATACAAAAAAATGGAGAGTGCATTATTGATCTCTTTTTTCGAGTCAAATTTAATGGCGAAAACCAAAATATGAAATCGTCTTTTATTTTGGAGTTATAAACAAAAGTTTGACTTTCAGACAAGTAAGCATATCATGGTTGTTTGTGAAATTACGAGACATTTTTAAGATACTTTTTTCCTGTATTTAGAGATTTACATCTAATTTTATAAGACATTACAACTATAAGAAAATAATACAAATTACAATAAATGTTGTGAAGAACTGATGTTCTTTATGGTTCATACATAAATTACATACCTATCTTTATAATATTCTAAACTGCATTATGCATATATATATATAATATCAATATTTGAAATGTAATTCACATTCAATAAAATTTTGTCTATGTTTATTTATATTGTTACTGGTTTTCTTATATAATTGTTTTTTATATATCCTCAAAAAAAAATCCAGTGGTGTTAAAGTCAGGTGATTGTGGTGGCGACCTCACTGGAATATTATTCATCATCCAGTTATTTCCAAAATTAGTATTAAACAATTCTGAAACGGTACTTATATTATGAGGCGGTGAACCATCATGTTGGAAGAACTGATTTTGTGTCTCAACTAAGGGTGGATTGTCCATGAATTCCTCAATAATTTACTGATTCAAAATTTCATAGTACCGTTGGTTATTATGATTTTCTTGATATATATGATACGTTAAAACACGACAGCCACGTAAATTTTATACTTTGTGAATTCAGTTTCAAATATTCATATTCATTATGCAGTTCAGAATGTTATAAAGAGATGTAATTTATGTATCAATCACAATGAACATAAGTTTGAACATTTATTGTAATTTGTATTGTTGTTTATAATTGTAATGTCTTATAAAAAAAATTATGTAAATATCTAATATTTTGGTCTTGGCTTGTTTAATGATTCACAATTAATTAGATTTTCTTTCAATCAGTTGAGAATAGATTTATTAGGTTGTCTTCTTCCTGGATAGCCATTGAAATATATCTCAGATGTAATATCACAACTGTTTTTACGATTAAATGTTAGTTGATATTATGATGGAAAGAAATGGACAAGCTCTGTCATAGATGTCACCTGCCTACATGGAATAGGTACATATAAAAACGCAAAAGGTAATGAACTAAAATATTCTTGCTATTAAAACCTTACACATCAAAAGCAACCTGACATATATCGGAAAAAATCCGATCCAACCAAAACCACAGCCAACCATAATTCCCATTTTGAAAAAATACATTTCTACCACTGTTTTTTATACAGAAAAAAAGTGGCCTAAATTATGTGAAAGTTATTATCTCGTAACTTCACAAACAACCATGATATGCACACTTGTCTTAAAGTGGAAAAATGAAACTTTTGTTTATAACTCGAAAACTAAAGAAGACAGCGAATTTTGGGTTTCGCCAGTAAATTTGTCTCGACAAAAGAGATTGAGTATGCGCCCTCCATTTTTTTTACCTTCTATAGTTACTGAGATACTCCATACAAACATCGAAAATTGGCTACCCTGTACATACCTATAATTTACAGCTGAAAAAATATTATCAAGAAGAAAAAACATATGTACCATGAACTTAATTTACTAAAACAAAAGAATTTTTTTCTTTTATTCACATTTATCTTTTATCTCAATCATGTTCAACGAACACGTTTCCAGAGGACATTGACTACGTGACAAAAACC
Source organism: Cynegetis impunctata (assembly GCA_030704885.1). Taxonomy (NCBI): domain Eukaryota; kingdom Metazoa; phylum Arthropoda; class Insecta; order Coleoptera; family Coccinellidae; genus Cynegetis; species Cynegetis impunctata. The sequence goes on from JARQZK010002221.1 coordinate 185,440, forward strand.
TAACCCCTACCCCCGCCCCTGTGACCAATCGTAGTATTTTGAAGAACCACCTCCCCCCCCCCCTGAACGGGTCACGTAGTTTGGGTATGTTCCCTAAGACTTCGCTGTCTGTCCGTCTGAAGGTCCTTCTCAAGAACCGCGATAGCTAGAGAGTTGAAATTTTCACAAATTATGTATTTCTGTTGCCGCAATAACAAAAAACAAATACCAAAAACAAAATGAAATAAATATTTATTTCAATACTCAGTTGTATCTTTACTTTAATAATAAATAATAAAATTAAAATAAAGTAAATATTTAAAACGCCATTTTTTGCCTATTTTTGCTCAACTTGAAATATTCAAAAAATACTTAATCGTATAGTCAGTTAAAATATCACCAGAGCATCGAAAATGATCGATTATACTTCCGAGCCACGAGACGTATTTTGCGAAACACCACGAGAGCGCAGCTCGAGTGGTGTTTCAAGAAAATACGTCGCATGACGAGGTCAGTATGATCGATTCTTTTCGATTGCTCGGCTCTAGTGGTATTCGTTACGATTATATAACGAATAAAAATTATTAATTTTTTCTTCAAACGTCCTATAAGTGATAACTTTTGTGACGTTCCTCAATGACAATAAGTGTGATTTATATGACTAGGAGTATAAGTACTTATACTCCTAAGCGTATAAACACATTATAGTACTATGAATTTATTCACAATGGTATTTATTATTTTACATAAAGTGAACAAGGAAAATTCTTCAATAATTTAAAAAATTATCAAACAACTTTCCAAGGAAGCTGGTTATACGTATTCAGCAACGCAAAATCTGCACTCACAATCGAACGGTGAATTATAGAAATTGTCAAGTCACCCCGACTCAAAATCTGCATACAGCTGTTTCGATCTTATTAGATCTCATCAGTGCAGCTTATTTGACCCGGAGTGAATTAACAAATTTCTAATTGTTCCCCAATACAAATCGTGGTCAGTAACAATGGATGAATAACAATCCAGAGCGCCATCCCACCAAAGATATTGGGAAACAACAATTCACCGCTTAGACTGAAAATGCAGAAATTCGTCGCTCAAACACGTACCTCCTGATATGAAGATATCTACTCTACAACAGTGGTGTATATGATTCCAAGGCACACTAACATAGTGATTTAAAACCTTTGGATATACTCACGAGAGCGCGCTCCGAATATTCTAGTCGCTTAAATATGACAATCAAATCATGAAAAACATACTAGTCGACCATGTTGTTTCCCAATATCTTTGGTGGGATGGCGCTCTGGATTGTTATTCATCCATTGTTACTGACCACGATTTGTATTGGGGAACAATTAGAAATTTGTTAATTCACTCCGGGTCAAATAAGCTGCACTGATGAGATCTAATAAGATCGAAACAGCTGTATGCAGATTTTGAGTCGGGGTGACTTGACAATTTCTATAATTCACTGTTCGATTGTGAGTGCAGATTTTGCGTTGCTGAATACGTATAACCAGCTTCCTTGGAAAGTTGTTTGATAATTTTTTAAATTATTGAAGAATTTTCCTTGTTCACTTTATGTAATGTATGAAATTGACCATGGTCGACTAGTATGTTTTTCATGATTTGATTGTCATATTTATTATTTATTCGTAATATTTATAGTAAAAGTACAATTATGAAGATTTGCATCATTTAAGAATCCTCCACTTCTTGCAATATCAGTACTATTCATAACAACTTTTCCAGAGTGAACGGCATTTACAAATCCATTACTTGTATCGGGTTCATTAAATGAAGATTGTTCGAGATTTTCCGCGGAGCTAGGTTGAAGAATTCTCTCAGCAATTTTGGTTTTACTTTGCACAGAGTCTTCGATGTACCCTTCGGCAACTGCATCAGATTTCCAACCCCCATGCCTTTTCAGCGTAGTGATATCCACCCCACTATCAACAAGCATTGTAGCGGAAGTTCTTCTTAAGCAAATCCCTGTATATTCTTTCCAATTTGGAATCTTCAGATACAATGCCACGTCTTTTGCTACACTACCAATTTTATAGATACCCATAACAGCTTTATAACATTTCCCATTTTGATATTTCAAAAAAAAACGTCGTTCCCTAAAATCGGCAGGGCGCAAATTAACGTACTTTCTATTTTTGCTCAGATATTCATCACCCAGGACGTTGAAGGTTCTACTCTTATTAGTTTTAGTGTTGGGAATGTTTATTAGCAGCAAAGAACCCATATCTTCAAGATCATCAACTGTCATATTCACTAGTTCATCGCAACGACATGCCCCAGATATTCCAAATATCAAAACTACCTAAAAAATTAAGTGTTGGTTAGCACAATGTGAAACAAACAAAATGTAATTTTATTACCTTCATCGCCAAATACTTTTCATCTGGGGCTTCAGACAAAAATTTGCTGAACTATTCCCTTGACAAGACTCTCGATTTCTTTGGCTTATAACCTTCTCCTTACTTTTTTAAAAATGCACGCAAGTTGTTGTATTTTTCAATGTTCACATTATGCTTCAAATTCAACACAGACCTTATCATTGAATAATGAGCCCACAAACTAGAACTCTTCATTTTCAGTGCCATTTCGGTAAAATATGCCAACAAAACGTTCTCAGAGTATTGCACTACTTTTTTTCCGTTGCACCATTTGTTGAACTTAACAAACGCAGCTTCATATACTGCAGCAGATTTCGTCGGCAGCAAGTTTTGTATAGCTATTCTAGCTGCCTCTACCACCTCGGGAGGATCATTACACATTTCTAAACTCATTTTCTTCACAGAATTTGAAATATTTGTTTTAATGGATGTCAAACAAGTACGTATCCATGACAACGATACGAAAAAGGCAATATACAGTGAAATAAGTTAAAGATTCAATCTTGTTATCTTTATTAAAAAATTCGTTTCCTTTTATTGTTTTATTTCGAATGAAATTATGCACGTTTGAAGAAAAAATAGTATATGATATTCGGAGAATAAGATACTTTATGTGCTTCGCATGGATTGTCTGACTCACTACGTTCGTGAGACAAACTTTCCACGCTCAGCACATAAAGTATCACTTATAGCGTTCTCCATTGGTAAAACTGGTGCGGCACTGGAACTCGATTAGTTCTGTCATAAAACTGCCCTAGGCCAATCCCAATGGATCACAAATTTTATAAATTCCGTTTCGGGTTTCGGTAACACTACAGCTGTTTGTTTTTTGAGGTTAAGTAAGTTAAGTTCCGCTTTTTTATTTTTAATCTTGAAATTGAAGTTTTTCTTTGTTTATGAAATGTAATACGCTTTTTAAGTTGACAGCTGAGTATTTTTATTTAAACTTTTTCTGGCCAGACTGCTTCTTAAGAGAGTGTGCTTTGATTACAGATGACGATGAATTTACTTGTTCTTACATTATTGATTTAATAAATAATGGTATGGTTTCATTGAAAGAACCTCTAGCAAATATTTATAGAATGGAAGGTTTTGACAGGTAGGTTGTATGCTAACTAACCATGCAGTCAGTAATTTACCTTATATGAAGTGTATTGATTCACTGATTAAAATTCTTTTAATTCGAGTCTGTAAAACTTTATAATAGTAATTATTATAAAATGCAAGATATTCCTATAAGGTGATGAAATTAACTATATTATATGTTAGATGAAAAAACTGGCAAAACAACTAATTAATATTATAACTCGTGAAGTATCTACATACATTTATTCTCTAAAAATTGGTTCAAGTAACTATATAAAGTTTAAATCATTCAATAACAATTTTCTGGATTATTTTCACACGACAAAATGTATATTCCATTATATTTAACCGTCACGAAGCAGTACAGGAATAATTTTTTATTACATCATGGTAAAACTTTATAAAATTATCAATTTAAAGTTCTCAATATCAAGTATTCTGTTATTCATTCAAATCAAATAACTGCACTGACCCCGGCACGAGCTCTCGTACCTCGTGCCAAAAAACATGCACTCAGTTCAATTTCTACTGCACTAGTTTCCCAATGGATCAAGAACCCTCACACTAAGCTTACCAATGGATCATAAAAATTGCACCCAGTGCGCACTAGTTCTACCAATGGAGAACGCTATTATTCTCCTAATATCATAATATACTATTTTTCGACAAACGTCAAAACACCGTCAATATGAAAACATTCACATTCTCAGACGAGGCGAAACACCAAAACGATTATATCACGTCGTCAAGGGTATATTCACTAGGCCTGTAAAAGTAACGAAAAGTTTGTTACCCGTATGTATTCGTTACTTTATGATGGAGTATTCGTTACTAAGTATTCGTTACTTTCGTTACTTCCGTATAAGGAAAGATTTGAACCGTATATACGTTAATTTTCGTTATCGTTACTTTCGTATGTTTCGTTACATTCGTTATCGTTACTTTCGTATAAGATTCGTTAGTAGTTTACTTTACAGATATACCGTATATACGTTAGTTTCGTATGTTTCGTTACATTCGTTACTTTCGTATAAGATTCGTTAGTTCCGTATAATATAACGATAATTTGAAAGATTTAAGCTCATATTCCTTATTGCATTAATATTTATGTCGTTATTTATACTTAGTATGATTTATTGGATTATAGGACACTTTCCTGTAGGCTAGGGTTATAGATAGCTGATTGCATTTTATTAATTACACAATAAAATTTCATGTGCATAACTTTGCAGGAAACACCATTGTTTGCATATTAATACTGAAATAACAGATTTTGAATTTTTTAGGTTTTTTTTTAAAATTATTCAACAGATTGATCAAAAAAGGATATTAGTTTGTAATAATTTCAAGACTCAAAACTCATTATTTTCAAATTTTTCATCTCCCCTTTATATTAACTCTTCGTTCAATTGCTTCTAAGGCTTATTTTATATAACATTTTGAAATAAAATAATTTCACATAAATTGGTTTCTGCAGATCACTTTTATTAGGGTAAAATTGATGTTCATTTAGTTGTTTGTTAGTCTTTGAGGGATCGATTATAAGCCAAGTAATTGAATAATTCCAACACGGAATCAGAATCCTGTTCTCGGTAGATGGTTTATTGGAGGACAAAATACCGACAAACACTGGCAAATTGGTATTTTTTAAGGTTTGTGATTTAAATTTAGAAATTTTTTTTAGAGGAATGTCTTGTTTTTTTTCATGTTTTTCTTTATACTTATTGAAAAAATTTTATTATCAAATATGTGAGTGTTTAACTGATGTAATATGTAGGTAAAAAAGTTCGTGTGACTTGTGGTGGTCATCGTTTCACTCGTACATCTAATAAAAATTAAACATCTGACGTCACGGTTATCTACCTTAATAATTATTACCCAAAGATAAATTTTATTTTTTTTATATGATATTCATAAACAGAACAGTAGTACAAATACATGCTCAAAGTCATGTGCAAAGGAAAAATGCGAAAGTAACGAGTAACGATGCTAGTTCGAAAGTAATGAAGTATTCGTTACTTAGTAACGAATACATACGGTTTGCCACAGCTCTAATATTCACTTATCAATACGCAGTAGTTATGCAAAATTCACGGATTCTATTGGCTCATTCATACATGAGTTATATAATCACTTTAATAAAAAATAATCATCTATATATTAATTAGTCAATGGTACGAAACCCTTCGTGCGCGAGTCCAACTCGCACTTGACCGGTTATTATATAAATATTTGTCGGAGCATCATTTCATATTTGTTGAACCCAAAATAATTCAACATCAGTATCTCAAGCAAAATCAGTCTTTGAGTATTTCGAAAGGTTGAATATTTTAAAGATAAACATTAGTGTCACAAAAAATGAATCACTGAATGATAAGATTTTATATAATCTTCAACATATTTCAAAAGGTTTTTATCTTAGAGTTCAAAGACACTCATATCAGCAATACTATACTTTAAAAATCATTTTTAGTTTTTAATGGGATAATATAAACATGCTTATCAAATGCTTGAAGAAGATTTTATTATTACATTTCCCAATGTCCTCAGCCAACAGAACTTTATAAGTATGCCTCAGTATGGATAGGGCTGTAACGATTAGGTCTTCATAATTAATTTAAACGAATAATTATGAAGCTATCTACTAATACAATTTGTTTTTTCAAGGACAAGAATGGAAACATACTCGTTCATTTTGGAACTACGTTTTAACTGCAACTAAGGTTGAGAAGATGTATACTCTTCTGAATGATAGCGCATGCAACTTTGTCCAGTCTATTTCAGAAAAAGAGGATGAAATAATAGAGATTGACTTGAAGGGAACAATACGAAAATATATTTGCAATTTTTCAGCCAGTTTATATTTCGGAATTAACCAAAGCTCTTCAGGTGCCGAAACAGATGAATTCTTTCAACAAATAACAAATGCTTTCACTTTTGTTGAATCCGGTAAATGGAATATCTTCAAATATTGTTTGACTCTCGCCGTTCCATATTTCGCCAATGTAAGTACCATTGTTTTTTCACTTAATTTTTACGGATATCTGTATATTATTTTTACCTATATATATATATATATATATATATATATAATAATATATATATATATATATATTATATATATATATATATATATATACATATATATATATATATATATATTTATGTTTCTGTGAACACCTGAAATTCTTTTTTAAAAAAACAATCTTTATTTCTACAACTTATATAGATACAATTATGCTAGTAAACTTAATTTCTAATGCTCTACATGGATCTTATATAAACTCCGGTATCACTGCTGAGTCGGTCAAGGCGTGATGCGCATGATGCAAATCTTGCGTCATCTTCTTTAAAATAGCTGAAGGTCCATCCATGTAAATCCTCCCCTTTTTCAGTAACCGTGGCTGAGGGTATAATAAATTTCTTAGAAGGTAATAAATACTTAACTTAAATACATATAGGAGTACTGCAATAAATGCAACAGTACATATTAGTAGCAACATCACTGTAGATAGTGCTATTGTCGTTGAGATGGGGTGCCCATTGGTATAGGTCTTCTAATGGTGGAATTTCTTCTTCCTTCATTTTATTCTCCTTATTTTCTTTAATGAGTGGAAAATCGATTGGTTGTAGGTCGATGCTCTGTTTGAGTTCGATGGTCATCTTGGGTTAATGTTTTTCATTCATTGGATATCATGCAGGAACTTTTCAACTCTGCTTAATTAAATGGTACTTTAATTCTTCTTGTAGCTCCTTCACAATGTTCGAAGATCCATGTGTTATTTTTGACTAATTATTCGAGTTATCCTCTAACTGGTATAAATCTGAAGCATTGTGGTCTGCATTCGTGTGCAATTTTTCTTCTAAATTCTTCCATTAATAATTCAAGACATTTGGTACTGGGCTTTCAAGTCTTCTTGTTTCGTAATAAAGAAATCTTCTATAGGGTATACTTCTTGGTTTCCCATTTCATGGTTTCGTTAAATACAAGTGCATAAGGTTGTATTAATGGAATATAGGTATTTTGGAATGGTAGATTGTGTAAATGATAGAGTCATATTCTGTGAATTCAAATTATTGGTACAGATACTAAAAATATTATCTGATCATTTTTGATTATTACTTTGGTAGGACAGACTGTATAGTAATCAGTCATGTGCTTGAAAGGTTTCCCAATTACTTTTTTCTAATATTTGTGTGAATTTACGTAATGGAATTAATGTTTTCATGTAGAAGATGAAGTCTTCCAAAACTAATAGCGTTTTCTAATTTTGTTAAAATCATTTCGATTTCTTGTGATTGCAGAATAATTAAATGCAAACTTATAAGTTTGTGGTTATTTTTTATTTATTCTTGCATTTTTTCTATTAGGTGATTTATTGTGTCAACATACCGTTTCTGCATGTTGCTTACAATGTGCAATACTTTGTTTTGATTAATTTGAATAATTTTTTCATTTGTTTGTAAAGCTTTAAAATAATTTTGATATGTTTCTTCATCGTCCGCATCTAATGTGCCGAATAGAAATTTGGAAATTGTTCCGCCCATATTTATAAGTCCTCTTTTATACCTATTTTGATATATCACACTATTATAAGTGTCGTTATTTCTCTCAATGGCCCTCAATACTAATTTATTATAGTGTTTGACAGCCGCGGTTATCCCATCCTCGTCGCCATTTATGTTTTTGTGAACACTGAAATTCTTTTTAAAAACAATCTTTATTTCTACAACTTATAAGATACAATTATGCTAGTAAACTTAATTTCTAATGCCTCTACATGGTCTTATATAAACTCGGTATCACTGCTGAGTCGGCATAGGCGTGATGCGCATGATGCAATCTTGCGTCATCTTCTTTAAAATAGCTGAAGGTCCATCCCATGTAAATATATATATATATATATATATATATATATATATATATATATCTTTATCTATAAATATATATATATATATATATATATATATATATATTAATATATATTTAGTTAAATATATATCATAATATATATATATATATATATTACTATATATATATATATATATATATATATATATATATATATATATATATATATATATATCTAGGGTGGACCACCAGAAACTGCATCGATCGATATTTCAGGAACTGAATTTAGGAAAAACTTGAAATTTTGGAAACTTGCTAGATGTCTTAAAGCCTACTCAGCTGAAATATTTTCATCTATTGGTCATTTCCGGTTATACCGGAAATATACCCTAAGTAGCTTATTATAAATAGGACATTCTATATATTATTACATTTTTGAAATCTACTTAAAATTCTAGGCAGATTTGATGCATCATGTCCTATACCTAAGTCTGAGCGTTCTTGACATATTTAAATTTTTATGTCAAAATGACGTTCCTATAAGGATGCCCTTATTACTTACTTTGGGATGAATCCCTTGTTGAAAAAGATTTCCTTCAATAGATTTCCTACAATATTTGAATAACTAATCATACAACATAAATAAGATTAGATAATCTTCGTTTGTATAATATCGTTTGTATAATATAACCGGGGTGGCACCCCGGTTATATTACGATTATTTGAAATGTCAAATACGATCGTGCCTATCCTAGATCTGATTGTTTATTGTTGATTAAATGCAAAATCGCCATAGAAAAATTTCGAAAACTAAAAGTTTTAGGTATAGATAACCTTTTACAAAATTGCCTTAATTTTTGATGCTTAATACTACAATATTACAAAAATGGGTGTTTTACTTTTGAAAAAATTGATTTTCATCAGTTTTCTCAATCTCATTTTAGATCTTATTTTTTGAGCACTCTGTATGATTAGTTATTCAAATATTTTACAAAATCTGCTAAAGTAAGTCCTTCTCAATAAGGAATCCTACCAAAAGTAAGTAATAAGGGGTTCCTCATAAAACAATTGATAATTACATTAGGACTTGCAATCGTCATTTTTGACATAAAAACTTAAATAATTATGTCAAAAACGCTCTGACTTAGGTAAAGGACATGATACATAGAGTCTGCCTGGAATCTTGTGTAGAATTCAAAAATATAATAATATACAGGGTGTTCCGTAAACAACACGCCATAGTGACACTGGAGGTATATTGGCTTCAGGTCAATCAGATAACATCAACATGACCTTGGTGAAAGTTTTCTGGTTTTCGAGATATTGCCACTCTTATGTTTCTTTCAAAAATCTATATTTTTTAGTCATTTTCTCGCCTGTTTTGAATATGAATAAGTTCTATCTCATGGTTTTTCTTTCTTGTGCTATCATCAATATATGGTTGAGACAATCGACCTATCTTTTCATTAAAAACTAGCTCGCTAACCTCAAAAACGAATGAAGTTGTTTCAATTTAATTTAAATCCGAAAACCTTAAGTAAAGTTTGACTATTTACTGTGAAAAAATATTGTACCAGACAGAATCAGCAAATGATCTTAAAAACTAGTTTATTTAATGCTCTTTCGAAAACGGTATAACATTTGTGGTTTTTTTCTTTCAAAAGTCTAAAAATTCCAATTTTTGTCATTGAAGTCGTGCTACTTGCGAAATACACTGCGCCGCAAATTTAACGCATACATTAAATATTTCCTAAGTTTTGACTGAATATTTTCTCAGGCGGTGATCCGATTTAAATAAATTTTTTACCAAATAGTATCTCCGTTTTTTGAGAAAATGTAATTGTTATAAGATGATCAAATAGAAATGAATGAACTTATTGTTCAGGGTGTTTGAATAGCGACATGTTTTCTTCGTCCAAGTTTGCATTCTTCTGCGGGCAGTGTCGGGTAGCTCAGGCAGAAAAAAAATAGACGGTGTCACAATCGTATGTCTCCTGAGTAATTTGTTTTTTCAATCGTCTGGTTATCTTGAGCCACTCGAAAGATATTCACGTTTTTATAACCGCTCACACTTTTCAAACGAAATTTTTTAAAACTTTTTTGTTAACTTGTGAAGGAGACTGTGCAAACGAAATTTCATTAAAAGTTGACAACTTTGTTTATTTATTTATCTTGAATTGATTGGGCCGATGCATGATGTAAATTAATAAAGATATCAAAACAATGGTTCATAAAAACAATATACATATTTATTTATATACACAAAGTAAAATAACGCATGACCCTCGTTTCCGTGAAACTTCATCTTCTTCATATGCTTGATGCTAACTAATAAATAGGTTTCTCCGTTATATCGAATACAAGAAATGAATAAATGACAAATTGTGTAGGGTAAATAGAAGGATGGTTACAAATTAGTAAAGTAGGAAAAACCCATTCTAAACTGGTAGTTAGCTAGTTCGGTAATTTTGAAAAGATTCGGAAGGGGCTTGTAGTATGGAGAGACATACAAAACCAATTGAACACAGTTTCTACTCGTGAAGAAATTTTGTATACACAGCCTTCTTCGCAAATTAACAAAAAAGTTTCAAAAAATTTCGTTTGAAAAGTGTTAGTGGTTATAAAAACATGAGTATCTTTCGAGTGGCTCAAGATAAACAGACTTTTGAAAAAAAAAATTACTCAGAAGACATGCGACTATAACACCGTCAATTTTTTTTCTGCCTGAGCTACACGATATTGCCCGCAGAAGGATGTAAACTTAGACGAAGAAAACATTTCGCTATTTAAACACCCTGTACAATAAGTTGATTCATTTTTTTTGATCATCTTATAACTATTGCATATTCTCAAAGAACAGAGCTGCAATTTCGTGACAAATTCATTCAAATCGGATCACCCCCTGACAAAATATGCAGTCAAAACTTAGGAAATATTTAATGTATGCGTTAAATTTGCGGCGCAGTGTATTTCACAAGTAGCACGACTTCAATGACAAAAGTTGGAATTTTTAGACTTTTGAAAGAAGAAAACTACAAATGTTGTATCGTTTTCGAAAGAGCATTAAATAGGCTAGTTTTTAAAATCATTTGCTGATTCTGTCTGGTACATTATTTTTTCACAGTAAATAGTCAAACTTTACTTAAGATTGTCGGATTTAAATTAAATTGAAACAACTTGATTTTTTTTTGAGGTTAGCGAGCTAGTTTTTGATGAAATAATAGGTCGATTATCTCAACCATATATTGATGATAGCACAAGAAAAAAAACCATGAGTTAGAACTTTTTTATATTCAAAACAGGCGAGATAATGACCAAAAAGTATAGATTTTTGAAAAAAACATAAGAGTGGCAATATCTCGAGAAACAGAAAACTTTTACTGAGGTCATGTTGATGTTATCTGATTGACCTGAAGCCAATCTACCTCCAGTGTCACTCTGGCGTGTTATTTACGGGACACCCTGTTTAAGATATCCCATTTAAAATAAGCGAATTAGGGTCTATTTTAGCAGAATAGGCCCCAAGACATCTAGTTTCCAAAATTTCCAATTTTTCCTGCATTCAGCTTCTGAGATATCGATCGATGTAGTTCTTGTTGGTCCACACTGTATATATATATATATATAATATATATATATATATAATATATATATATATATATATATATATATATATATATATATATATATATATATATATATATATATATATGATGAACAAAAACTAAATTTTACTACGTTTATTAGTAGATTTGCGCTTACGGGTGGAAAAGAATTATTGCAGGTACCTGAATAGACAAGAGGAACATATTTCAAGAAGGGCTAATCGAGTGGATTTCCCAAATTGGTACAATATAATGTTCTTTAAAAGTTCAGGAGTTTATAAGTTGATTTGTCCTGTATGTAAAGAAGTGTATATAGGTCAGACTGGTCGATCGTTCGGGACAAGATTCAAAGAACACCAACAATCTTTTTTGAAAAATTAAACGGATTCAACGTTTTCAAATCATTGCCGTGAAAACCACCACCCATTTCCACAAATAGATAATTTTCAAATCATGCACAAATTACCGAAAGGATCCAAACTTACTTACTTAGAATCATTAGAAATTTTTAAACTCAATCATAATGCAAAAGATACTCGATTAGCCCTTCTTTAAATATGTTCCTCTTGTCTATTTAGGTGCCTGTAATAATTCTTTTCCACCCGTAAGCGCAAATCTACATATAATTATGTATTTAGTTCTTAACTCAATCTGCCCGATGATGGTCTAGTGACCGAAATTGCAAGCGCAGTGTTCTATTTTTCAAAGTATTTTTGTGATAATAAACGTAGTAAATTCAAATTTAGTTTTTGTTCATCATGTTAAATTATCACGTAGTAACGACGGATTCCAACAACTACAATTATTTGCGCTACTAAGTAAATAAAATTCTTGCTTTAGTCAATATTTCCAGATCTTTATTGTCCCATCGCCGTGAGAATCGTTTAAATTATGATTCTAAATTATCCCGAGCACATATAGTGCAACATGGGCCGGCACATGAAGACTCGTAATTTTTCGATAATTTTACAACAGTTTCATCGACATGTTGAAGACTGTTTCTAATCAGGCACTTATTCAACCAAATGTGCCGACAGCCCGGCACATGTTGCGGGACAAATTTGCAGTAATTGAAACAGTGTTTTAAACTTACCACCCGGCCCTGAGACCTAATAAAAATTACACCCAACCACCCTCTTCCTCAATATGATGCTACCTAATGGATAGAAACGCAAACACTTTTCCAAGTACAATGATTATTTAATTATTTTGGGTCTCTAGAAACAAATCTGTTCTAATTAATTTTAAAAAGCCTACATTACAAGATATTCATACTAGTTCATTACTTTATTTTTTAGAATAACATACTTATAGAACATCAGTATAAAAATGGCAGTTCCAAATAAAACAAAGCTTTTGTGATAGATTTCCATAATATCAATTACCCATACAGAAAGGCTTCAAATAGCCACCCATCAATCTTCTTTTCTTTAACAAAAGAAATTTATTCACAAATTTGTGTAAGTCTATCTTGAGTGTTTCTTCATTTGCAATGCTCGAAACTGCAAGATCACTAAGGCGCATTTGTGACATCTTACTTCTCAAATAATATTTTATCTTCAGTTTTGAGAAGCTCCTCTCAGCTGTGGCTACGGTACCGGGTAGTGTCAAATATAACTGTAGCGCAGTCGTGAGGTCTGGCTGACACGACGAAACAAATGACACATGCATTTCTTTTGTTTTCGCCTTATCTATTCAAAACCCATTTGAATGTGAATTAAAATTTTTGCTGCTGTCGGCCGGAGGCCCCTTAGCCGTCGGGGCCTCCACGCCGCGGGCCCGTAACTGCCGCCACTCTCTGCAGCATATAAAACCTCACTAGAGAATACATTGAACCATGAAGTTCACAAAGCTAATTATAATGACTAAAAATAGGACACAAAAGCCAAACACACTACCTTATTGGGTGACACAAAGAGGGTATCCAAGGAAATGATATATGTACCTATGTCGCCACGATAAGATCGTTTTATCACGGTTAATCACCCCAGGATAGAGGAATCCAACCTATGTAAATAATTCTTTCCGAGGCTTATCCAACTGCAATATGAAGTTGTAAATAATACTCAGCCATCTCATTAATGTAACAATCTCTCATCATGATGTTTCTCTCTAGAAATTATGTCATTATAACTTTTATCCATGTTGTGGGATAGACTGAGAAACATGTTTAGCTAAGGCCTGAGATTGTTACCACCATGTATATGCTTCGCCTGTTAATTGTTATGTCTAACTTACACCATACACTTATTCAGCTCCCCGGATCATACTTACCGTTCAGTTTCCACTATGTGGATGATCTCATTTTTAGCATCCCTGAGGACACCCTTCGATCTATTTAACAAATTTGATACACAGCAAAAAATTAAAGAAGCGAACTCCGTTCATTTTCTGGATACTATATTGTTTCGAAGTGAAAATAATACTAAGTACTATAATTTTGCTCAACTAGTTGCTGGAATCTATATACAGATACATTTATGCCAATCCTTACCATCCTATGATGATGAACATTAATGTTATTAGGTGGCTTAGATACAGAATTTCAAGGATAGCACATCCAGTATTCTTAACAGACTCCTTAAGATCTCATTGCCAAATGGAAATAGAAAGACGCCCTTGAAAGAGATGATATTCTCAGCTAGGACTATGAGATCATAGAGCGTTTCGATGTAGGTTCCGCTGTTGTCGATCAACTCATTCCTTATAGCTAGTTGTTTTATATTGGAAATCTCACTACAAAATTACTCTAGTGTTTCAAGAACTTAAAAATACAAAAAACGCCGTTTTGAATCGTTCTACTAGTGAGAGACTTTGATCTAAACTTGAAGACAGGAATCCTCTTCTGTCTGTGTCTGGTGTCATTTATAGTATCAAGTGCAGTCAATGTAACCTCAGTTAGATTGAAAAAACCTCACATACCTTAAAAACAGACTAAGCATACACAGTAATGGGAGCAGGTCTGACAGATGAGTCATAGCTGAACATGTTTTTCAGTCTAACTACAGTACGGATTACAGAAATATCAAAATATTTTCGGGAGAAAAACATCATGATGAAAGATTGTTCTTGGAGGTTATTCTTATATTACATGAATACAGATCAGACATCAGCAATCTGAGTAATATCATAACTTGATATTGTAGTTGGAAAAGAAACGGAAATATAGAATAAAAAGAATATAATTCAAAAAATTGAAAATATTCAAACATACTTCCATGTGCAGTTCGCTGTACGAATTATGACATCATAACTTTACCAATCATGCTTATTATGACAAATGTAATATGGTCATCAACAATCGTTAGAAACAATCGACAGCTGTTTTACCTTCGTGGAATGAAATCACTATTATCTTTTAATATTGTGAATAAAACTTCACAGTTTTCGATTTTCACTATATTTTGTTAACGTGACAATTGTTTCGCCAAATACAGTGGCTTCTTTAGATGTATAGTACATACTAACTTTGACAACAAGAATATTGAAAGATGAAAGAAGGGAATCCAAAATAGGAATGGGGAAAAACCTAAACGTAATCTCTCAGCAGGTAGATAGTACATGTTAATGACATGGGAAAAAACACAAATTTTATTAACCCATTATATCCTACTACTAAATTTAATGTTGAAGAGGAAACAGAAGGTTATATATGTGACCCAACACTCAAACTTTCAAATTTTTTGTCAAATCGAAATTTAATACTCAGAATACCATATTAAAATATAAAAGATAAAATTACACCACAAAATAAGTCAGGGATCTATAAGCTAACTTGTGGTTTATTTCCTAAAGTATATGTTGGCCAAACTGACAGGAACTTTGGAGTTCGAATATATAATATAGAACATAAAAGAAGTTACGACAAGGAAAAAGTAGATTTTACTTATGCATCAAATCTCCTGAAACATAATTATATTTTTAATAGTGAATTTGAAATATAACATAAAGAAAAAAAAGGTTATAAACTCAATTTATTAGCAGCTCTTGAGATAAATAGAATGAAACAATTCAATTATTTGTTAAATGACCAATTAAATATGAATATTTTACCGTTTTAAATATTTTCTAAATGTGATATTGAATATGTTGTATTTTTTTATATATCGTTAACAGTTTGTACTATCTACCTGAGATTACGTTTAGTTTTTTCCCCATTCTCTCTCTCTCTCTCTCTTATTGAATATTCAATTCCTTTATATTTCAATATTCTTGTTGTGAAAGTTAGTGTGTACTGTAAATCTGAAGAAGCCACTGTGTTTCGCGAAACAACGTCATGTTAACAAAATATAGTGAAAATCGAAAACTGTGAAGTTTTATTCACAATAATATAATGGATTTTCATCAAGTATCGGCCCAATCAATTAACTATTATCTTTTATTCAACCGAGTATATTAAACAAGCATAATGTCCCATGAAACTGCACATTCTTTTAGACTGATCTTTATGGTATATAGACTCATTGAAAATACAAAATTACTCAATTTGAAAGTGTTTCCAGTTTTCACCTATTTTGATAGCTTCAGAACAAGTCTCAAAAATCTATTAAATCGAGCATTCTGTATAGTTACCTCACTCGGTTGATGAAAAATACTAAATTAGCTTCAAAAAGTCCGAAATAGCTGCCTATTGTTTCAATCGATTCTTATCCCTATTTCAGACATTTCAGCCTATTCCAGGTTGAACGGGAATATTTTGGTATCAGAAATTGTACAGCCATCTCCACCCGGAGGGTTGGTTGACTATTTTCGCTCTTTCCAATCACCTTCTTTTTATTTCATTGATTGATATAAAATTATAATATTTGTGTGATATTTATCTCAAATATTTGCTAAAATTGGTAGGTATTATTATACATACAAATGTATACCTAAACATAATATATACCAATATTTTATAGGTCTATAAATTAAAAAATATTCTATTTTATTGAAACCCTGATTTCTTTTTATTCTTCAGATTGTTGGTGTTTATTCTATTATGAAGAAAGAAGCACAGTCATATTTTATTGAGAAAGTTGGGAAAGGTATAAAACGAGAAGAGAATGAAAACCATCGCCAAGATATGATTGGCTTATTGGTTGAAAGGCAAAAAGAAGAGACTTCTGAAAGTTCCGAAGAACACATCAAAAAGGACCGAACCATGCTGACTGAAGCCGAAATCGCCGCACAACTATGCATATTTTCATTTTCCTCGCTCGACGGTTTATCCGCTACGTTGAAGTATGTTATGTATGAATTAGCTGTTAATCAAGATGTACAGAAAAAATTATGTGAAGAATTTGAAGACAACACTGATGGTGGTCATCTATCCTATGATACCATCATCAACCAGCCCTATTTAGACATGGTTATTTCTGGTAAGGTATTTCAATTTACAGTTATGAACATGCTAACACTACAGATTTTTCTAATAAAATCTATATATATTATATATATATATATATATATATATATATATAATAAATATATATATATATGTATATATATATATATATATATATATATATATATATATATATATATATATATATTTTATATATATATATATTTATATATATATATATATATATATATATATATATATATATATATATATATATAAATATTATATAGGCATATACATTTAGAGAATAAAACGAAAGAAATCTTGCTAAATCGCTAAAACATTTCTCAATGGCTGACTAACCACTGACATTATATGTTTCATTTGAATTCACACGTATCTGATGGATGCGCTATGTTGGATAAATAACTACAATATGAGAACAATAATTACGAATAAAAGCAATTCAGTTTCCTTATTGGTCAATAATAAGGACAGACAAATAGTCTTCGAGAAATCTAGAGTACATAAAATAAAATGTATTGGTTGTGATGCTTTCTATATTGGTTAAACAGGTAGAAACATCGGCACCAGATTGAAAGGACATAAAGAATCAATCATCCAAAATAGTAATGCAACTGGAATTTCGCAGCATTGTTCAACAAACAACCATTTTATAGATTTAGTTAACCCAAGAATACTACAGTCATTGAACAAAGGAGAGAGAATTGACCTTTTAGACGTTTTGGAGATCAAATTAGTCCTCGTGAAATCTAGTGTACATGAAATAAAAAATATTGGTTGTGATGCTTTCTATATTGGTTAAACAGATAGAAACATCGGCACCAGATTAAAAGGACATGAAGAATCAATCATCCAAAATAGTAATGCAACTGAAGTTTCGCAGCATTGTTCAACAAACAACCATTTTATAGATTTAGATAACCCTTGAATACTACAGTCATTGAATAAAAGAAAGAGAATTGACCTTTAAGAGGATTTGTAGATTGAATTAGTCTTCGAAAAATCTAGTGTACATGAAATAAAGTATATTGGTTGTGATGCTTTCTATATTGGTTAAACAGGTAGAAACATCGGCACCAGATTGAAAGGACATAAAGAATCAATCATCCAAAATAGTAACGTAACTGAAATTTCGCAGCATTGTTCAACAAACAAGCATTTTATAGATTTAGTTACCCCAAGAATACTACAGTCATTGAACAAAGGAAAGAGAATTGACCTTTTAGAGGATTTGGAGATTAAATTAGTCTTCGAGAAATCTAGTGTACATGAAATAAAGTATATTGGTTGTGATGCTTTCTATATTGGTTAAACAGGTAGAAACATCGGTACCAGATTGAAAGGACATAAAGAATCAATCATCCAAAATGGTGATGCAACTGAAATTTCGCAGCATTGTTCAACAAACAACCATTTTATAGATTTGGATAACCCAAGAATACTACAGTAATTGAACAGAGGAAAGAGAATTGACCTTTTAGATGATTTGGAGATTAAATTAGTCTTCGAGAAATCTAGTGTACATGAAATAAAATATATTGGTTGTGATGCTTTCTATATTTGTTAAACAGGTAGAAACATCGACACCAGATTGAAAGGACATTAAGAATCAATCATCCAAACTAGTAACGTAACTAAAATTTCGCAGCATTTTTCAGCAAACAACCATTTTATAGATTTAGTCAACCCAAGAATACTACAGTCTTTGAACAAAGGGAAGAGAATTGACATTTTAGAGGATTTGGAGATTAAATTGGCAAGCTCAAGGAACATATTCATCACTAATGACCAAATAGACCTTAGTATTTCCCTACTCATCAAAGCAGTATTATAAATAGATAGATTGTTACAGTTTCAACGTAACCAAGCTAGTTAGTCGAGTACGTTACGTACGCTGGCTAGTATTTGGGAGGTCTCGGGTTCAAACCCCGGGGCCGACTGGTCTGCCATGAGTTTTTTCAGAGGTTTCCTCATGGTAATGTAATTCAATGCTTGCAAACTTATAAGGCGAATGCTGGGCCAGTATTAATCCTCTGTACCCTATCCACACTTCCTATGTTCCATAAATATCCCGTCTCACCTATCCTTAATGCACTTGTATATACAAGTGTATCCTCTGATCTGGCTGAAGGAGTTACTCCCAAACTCAAGCTGCCCGTCTCCCTGACACATACTTCAGTGAGGACTGAAACACGCGTGTTTCCTTTCCTTTTTCCAGTTTCAACTTCAATTCGTCATCAGCTCCTGATAATGGGTTAATAGATCGAAACATATGTCTAGT
>JARQZK010002221.1:210000-237500 GCA_030704885.1 Cynegetis impunctata
TGCGATTAATTTGAGGAAATCATAATTTTAGATGTCTGTGATAATAGAAATAGTTATATATCTAATATGATTTTTTTTATATATGCAATATTTATCTATATGATATGTTGCCCCATTGTTTTTTTTCGGGAGAGCCCTCAAATCGTAGTTACGTTACTGCTTCTATTATTATAATTATCAATGGTTCTGTTGTAAACTGTCAATGCTCATGGGTCATGTTATGATAAGCTCCAGAGTCTAGACTTGAATGATCATTGCCGAAAATAATTCTCTCAATCAGAGTTGTTAATTCTCAGCAATGACTTAATTACTAGTACCTGTATACATATAAATTACTTGTCGAATGAAATAACAGGTTCCATTATTTTATAGTTATTTATGAATTCTAATCCAAATATATTGATCATAATTGAGGATAAATTATTCGAAATTTGTAGTTCTCCATGTTTCTCGTATTACTTTTCCATTTTCAAAAAATAATAAAAGCCTAGAATTTATTAAATTCTACGTATTTCATTTTCATTTAACGATTGATTTAGATATTCGATGCTGATCCAAACTTCGCTTGTGAAAGAAAATGATAATGGCTGCCATAGATAATATTTTGAATATAATTATTATTTGTACGTAAATATAATATCTAACTTCCTCTATACTACTCTAAAATTTAATTGATTTACTTTTAACCAAGATGAAAAATTAGAAACTATTGAATCGAATTCGAGTGTCAAATTTTGGACAAGGTAATTATTTCTCTAATATATAATAATAATAAACTTTACCAGAAATGCACGCTTATGTCATCTTCTAACCTAATAAATATTTAATTATCATATTCAAATGTATATTTATATGAATGGGTTATTTCATTATATTTTCAAGCTGGTAAAATTCAGAAGGATAATTCTATTGGCAGTTTTTGGTGTTCCTACTATTGAGTGAATGAAATGTCCCTGGTTTTATAGATTAAATAAAAAATTTGAAGAACCATATATATATATATATATATATATATATATATATATATAGAAATAATCAAATCGAAAATAATTACTTTTATATGTCAGTCCATTTATATGTTAACGATATATTTGATATTACGATTTTGTTATACCTGTATTGTTAATTAAATAAAAAGTTATTTGCGAAGAACGGTAGGAAGGTAACGAATTTGTGGATTCGTGAATCATATTCTGGAAAATTTTGATTCTTATAAATACAATTTATCATTAACGTATATGTATAAATGAAAGTTATTCTGTCTGAAGCAATATATTCGGTGTATTGTCAAGGCTGAAATATTGTAGTCTGTGTTTGCGTTGTTCCATATTTAAATTTTGAATATTCGAAATAACTGATTAGAAAAATGAACATAATAATCTGCACAACATGAATTTATAATATGCTATCGCTTTTACGTAGTTTAGATAAAATTCTGCTTGATATACTATTAATGTACGCAACCAAAAATACTATATGGGGAGTTATTTTAATAAAGTGGATATACATTATCTTTACTTTAGTTATCATTAGTCTATATAAAACTTAGAACAAATGTGATCAGATACTAATATATTCGTTCGATTTTTGTTTGCAGATCAAAGACATAGTTTATTTTATTTTCAGCCCCAATTATTGTGAAACTATGAATACTTCTGATGTATTGCTATCGCCTGAATTTCAGTAATACATTGTAATTTTTGTAGAGCTGAAAACCCGGACATTCACTTTATTTTTTAACTTTTTGACACCTTTGTCTTTTTGTCAAAGTCGCCACCTTAGCCGCTACTGCGGATAAGATGAATACTGCTGGAGGGTCAGATGGCGACTAACATTTCTGACTGATATAAGACTATAATAACTGGACCTATATGAATGAAAAAGCATTAGAATTAATAGCGTTTTATTGGTTAGGAACAAAAATCACAAACTCAAGACTAGGGACGTTCCGATACAAGTAAATACGAGTAAGTATTCGATACTTTTGTTTCGATACCAAGTACTTTTAGTATCGAATCAATCTTGTGCGATACTTACTCGGTATCGAAACGAAAGTACTTGGTATCGAATCAGTCAGGCTCAGATTGAACGGAACGAAACGAATGTTACTTTTTTACAAAATCTGAATGCATTTTCTTTGTGATCAAAAGCTGTTTCGCTGGGTTCTGTGCTGAAGTTATATTACAATCTCTTTCTCTCTCTCACTCGCATGCAGAGTCCCGCTCGTTGGCTGTGAAAAAAGATGTTTTCTCTGTCTACGGTCGGGGTCACGAATTTCTTTCGAGATTATAAAATCTCTATCTTCAGAATCGAGTACTTCCAAAGTATCGATACTTACTCACATCGATACATTTAAGATTTTTTTTGTAATTATTTCGAAAAATTATAAAATCTTAAAATTCATAAAATTTTTGTTACTAATTTTGGGCTGAAAAATCCGAATTAACTTAGATTTTGCCGCTGTCTCACTTTTTTCTTTCAAAAAATTAAACTTACTTGACTTATTCTAACCTCACTATCCTAACCTCCTAGTGCAAGAAAGTATCGAATTCATGAGTTAGAAGAATTTTAAATTGAAAAGAATCTCTTTTCTTAATATAAAATGTATCTATTATATGAATTCGATACTTTCTTGAACTCGGAGGTTAGGTTCGTGCATGAGTTTAAAATAAGTCAGGTTAGTTTAATTTTTTGAAAAAATAGTGCGAAAACGGCAAAATCGAAGTGCATATTCGGCTTTTTCACCCCAAAATTTGTAATTAACAAATATTTCATGAATTTTGAGGATTTTGTCAATTTTCGAAATAATTACCAAGAAAAATCTAAAATGAATCGATATGAGTAAGTATCGATACTTTGGAGGTACTCATATGAGTAGTATCGAAAATTGATTTGAGTACTACTTATATGAGTCAGTATCGATACCTTGTATGTATCGGAACGTCCCTACTCAAGACTTCTGTTTAGCTTCTGCGTTAGTCAGCCCAGTGCAAGCTGCGTGTGCGCAATTGTGGCACTTCTTGCAATAGATAGACAGTTTAAACTTTCACGAATTATGTATTTCTATTTCCGTTATAACAACAAATACTGAACACAAAATAAAATAAATATTTAAGAGGGCTCCCATCCCATACAACCAACGCGATTTTTATCCCTTTTTGGCTCGATATCAATAATGACAACAGGTAGGCCCTTGAAATATTCACAAAATACTCTGTTGTATCTTTACTTCAATAATAAATAATAAAATTGAAATAAAATAAATATTTAAGTGGGGCATAGTCAATTGTACGGAACCCTTCGTTCGCGAGTCCGACTCGCACTTGGCCGATTTTTTTTTGACGGGTGTTATTATTATTAATTACAGTTATACATAGGCCATTGAGGCCTCTAACATGTTATTTCCTAATTTATCAGGTCCTTCCACTCCCGTCTGTTTGTTGCCCTCTCTCTCCAGTTTCCTATTTTCCTCTCCTGAATGTCCTCCATCACCGCTTCGCTCCATCTCTTCCTCGGTCTTCCTCTTCTTCTCCTACCTTCCGGCCGCTTCTAACACACTCCCTTCACCTCTCTATTCTCCGTCATTCTCTCTAAATGTCCCAGCCAATGTAGTCTTCTCTCCCTCACCTTTTCAGACACTCTTTTTTCTCCGTACAATTCATACAGTTCTTCATTCATTCTTCTTTCCCATATACCATTTACTTTTTTTCCTCCATATATACTTCTTAGCATCCTCCTCTCCCATATATCTAACTTTTCTTGCATTCTATTGTTCATTACCCAAGTTTCACATCCATACATTAATGTTGGTAGTATAATTGTCTTATACATCTTCCGTCTTGTTCCCCAGGACATTTCCTTCGCCTTCATTCCTTCTCTTAGTCCTTCTGCACACCTATTTGCCTTCATTAGTCTCCAATCTATTTCGTCTTCTTCTTTGCACTCTTCACTGAGCAGCACCCCCAAGTACACAAATTCTACTCTCTCAAACTTCGTTCTTTTCCCTTCTATTTCTATATCTAAGAGAGCTTCACTTTCTCCTCCTTTCGATTTTTTCAATACCATATATTTACTTTTCTCTTGATTCATTTCTAAGCCATAATTTCTTGCTGACTTTAGAAACTCCTTAACTATATTTTCCAGTTCCCTTTTGTTACGTGCTATTAGCACGACGTCATCAGCGTATGCTATTATTTGGTGGCTTTTGTTTAACAGTGTCCCTGCTCTATTTATTTTGCTATCTCTCACCACTTTCTCTAACACTGCATTAAATAACAGTGTTGATATTGGGTCCCCCTGTCTTAGTCCTTTCCTCACTTCTATCTTATCACTCAAAATTCCTTCCACTTTCACTGCACATATGGTATCCTGTAATGTCATTTTCACTAATCTCGTGATTTTTTTTTGGTGCTCGTAAATCTGTCAGGGCCTCTAGTAATTTTGCTCTTCGTACTGTATCATATGCCCCTTTAAACTCAATAAATAGCATGTACGTTGGAATCTCATATTCATATGCTGTTAACAGTACCTGCTTTATCATGAATATCTGATCTGTTGTTGCTCTATTTTTCCTGAAACTGCCCTGGTAATCTCCGATCTCTTTCTCTAAGTGTTCATCTAATCGTCTTTTGATCAGTGTGGCCAGAACTTTATACGTAACATCTAACAGGGCTATTCCTCTATAGTTTTCACACTTGGTATTATCTCCCTTCTTATAAATTGGTGTTATCACCGCTTCTTTCCATGCTTTTGGCATTTTTTCATTTCTCCATACGTCTTCAATTATTTCATATACTTTTTGTATTATCCTATCCCCACCATATTTTAAATTCTCCGCCGTTACTCCATTTTTCCCTGGACATTTATCGTTTCTCATTTTCCCTATTATCTCTTCTATTTCTTCCTTTTTGACTTCATTGCCATTGCTGACTTCCTCTTGATTTGCGTCTTGTATTTGTTGTTCTATTTGTAGTATTTCTTCGTCTGCATTTTCATTGAGTAGCTCTTCAAAATATTCTTTCCATCTTTCACGTTGTTCTTTATCCCCACCTATAAGACCTCCATCTTTTGCCCTACAGAATTGTGGTTTGCTGTGGAAACTTTCCCTAATTTCTTTAGCTCCTTTATAAAATTTTTTTACCTCTTTATATTGATAATGTTCCTCTATTTTCTCAATTTTCTCCTTTTTTAATTTTCTTTTGCTGGTTCTGCACAGTTTTTTCACTTTTTTCACTTGTTCTCTATACGCTTGCTTCTTTTCCTCCCATCTGTAATCTATCTGTAATAATTTTCCATAGAGTTGTTTTTTCATTTTTATTTCCGCTATACACTCTTCATTCATCCAATCTTTCATTTTTTCTCTTTGTTTTTCTCCTAAACATTTTTTTGTTGCCTTTTTTATCCCGTCTACTAGCATTTCGAACTTCCTGTCGACTGTTCCTTCCACTTCCTCAATTCCCTCATGAATATTTCTCACATACTTGCGTCTGATTGCTTCATCTTGAAGTTCTTCCATGTTGTATCTAATATCTCTTTTCCTTGTTGCCTTTTTTCTTCGTTTAAATAACTGGTTCAACTTTGCTCCTACCAAGTAGTGGTCTGAGTTTATTTCAGCTCCTCTATATGTTCTTACATTTGTAATTAAGCTTGCGTGCCTAGCCTGTATCAGTATATGATCTATTTGGTTAGAATCACTACTTCCTGGTATTTTCCACGTACCCTTATATATTTCTTTTCTTTTAAATTTGGTGCTCATGACATACATATCTCTTTCTGCTGCTAATGAGATCAATTTTTCCCCATTTTTGTTACTACTTTCATGTTTGCTCTCTGCTCCTATTATTTGCTTGTATCTCTCTTCCCTTCCTACTTTTGCATTCATATCCCCCACTATGATAACAACTTCTCTTCTTGAACTCTCATCTATCACTCTTCCCAACATTTCGTACCATTCTTCTTTCGCTTCTTCTTCTGATTCTTCAGTTGGCGCGTGCGCATTAATTATCTTTAAAGTTCCAAATTTGCTATTTATTCTTATGTAGCACAGTCTGTCTGTTATTGCCTCAAATTTCTTAATTTCCCCTTTCAAGGTTTGTTTTATCATGAACCCTACTCCATATCTTCTTGTCAGGCTTTCGCCTGCAAACATCAGATATTCACCCACCTGTATGGTTTTTTCCTCTTTTAAGTGTGTTTCCTGCAGGGCTACTATGTCCATCTTATACTTTTTGATTTCTTCTGCCAATTCTCTTACCACCCCTGTGTCAAACACACCCCTTACATTCCATGTTCCTATTCTGCACATTTCATTTTTCTTCTGTTTTTCCCTTCTCTCCTCTGTCCTACTTTTACTCGTATCCTTATTCGTCTCCTTGTTCATCTCCCTATTTCCGCCATACAATTCTTTGCTTAGAAGTTTTTTGAATTTTTTTCAATTTTCTCCTTCACTCCTTGTTCCTTATCATCCCATACAAAAAGCTTTCCCTCTATAAATATTTTCCTATATCCAACTCGCACTGTTTTTCCTTTGTTTTTTTCTACTTTACTTATTTCCACAATCTGCTTTTGTGTTTGCCTTTCCTTTACCGACAGATCATTTTCTATGAAAATATCTTTCCCTTTTAGTCTCTGTTTGTTCTTCATTATAATCTGTTTTTGACCCCAGCTAGAAACCTCCGCAACTATCATTTCATTTTTCTTTCCTCGATTGACTTTGTACGCTTTAGTTATATCTACTTGAATCATCAGTTCATTCTCAATAAGTTTTTCGACTTCCACTATATTATTTTTCCTTTTTATTTTTTCCTCCCGGTCCGCCCCCTCCTCCAGCGCCGTTATTCTGCCCTCTAACTCTCGTTTTTCACTTTCCCATTTCTTTTCTCTCTCCTTCATTTCTTCCCTCATATTTTTCATTTCTGCTTTCACTTCTTCCGTATTTCTTCTCATCTCTAATTTCATCTGCTCCATCATCCCTCTAACATTTTTTCCAGATTTCCGGAGTCCATCTCTTTACTTTCGGTTTTACAATTGGGCGATCTCAATACTTTCTTTGTACTTATCGAAATCTCCTCCCCTTCCTCGTTTCTACCTCTTTTGTAGTCAACCTTTTTCATTAGAGATTTGCTGTTACTGCGTTTCCTTTAACGTTCCGAAATATCTTCCCAGTCCGTAACCTGTGCGTCGACAGAATGGTTATGCCGGTTTTCTACTCGATTCAGATACCGGCCCGTTTCTCTCGCTAGCGCGTCAGTTACAGAATATCTACGTGTTATCTTTGTTATTGTTCGATGTTACTTATAACCTTATTCTTTTATTCCAAATTTCTTTCACCAATTAAATTAATTCCAAATTCTCTAACCACCCCTCTTTATCTTCACTTGATGCTTTTCACTTAAAATCACTGTTTCCAAGCAATTTGGCAAAACTTAGTCCACTTTTTCCGCTTATTATCCCTCTTGTGACACGACCGCATGTATCGGTTTGGCGTCGACAACACGAATCTTTTGACGGGTGTACTCGTGGCATGTAATGATGGAGGTTTTTGCCTTAGTTTTCTGCATGTTTTTTTGAGGCAGTTGCAAAGTGAAGATAAAATTAGATGGCTCAGCGATAAACCGAGTAGTTGAAGATGACTGTCTTGAAGAGTAAGATGGAGATCACCATCTTATCCACCTACGTCTCCATCTTACCCAACGACGTACTCTCTTCACGAAAGTGTGAAAATTTTCATTCAAAAATGAGTTTTGAACTACTGTAAATGGATTCCGTACCTTAATAAAAACAGTAACGAAATAATGCAGAAAATTCTATAAAAATACTCACCAATTACAAAGAATCCACTAATAGAAAAAAAGAAATTTTTATTGCGTAAGTTCGGTAAAAACAAAATGCCTAATGGTCACTATAAAACGCAAAGCAAGCCGCTCTATAATACTGCAGATAATAGAAAAGTATCATAGACATTATACCGTGCCCAACAAGTGGTCATAGAAATTCCAGATAACCATCTTACCCGCCCTCTCTATCTTACCCTCCTCTCCCCGATATATATATATATATATATATATATATATATATATATATATATATATATATATATACATATATGTATATACATATATGTATATGTATATATATATATTTTTATTCGAATAGTTGTTGCCTGTGATCTATTTTTGAACTCTTGATAATTATTAGCAATAACAGGCTGGTTGAATCTTGAAAAACTCGATTTTAATAAAAAATTTGACGTTCCACTATGATATTCGTAATTGAAATTTCTTTGACATTTATTGATTTAAAAAATTGAAAAAAACAGGGCTGCTTAGTATATGCTATTCAGTTCAATATTAACATTCAAAATTGTTATCACCAGATGGTAAGGGAAACCAAAGAAACCCTCACCTACGCAATGTTTGAAAATAATAATAAAAGGGTACTATTTATCTAACAACAAAGAAATGAGTCATGGGAAAACATTAAAGAAGTGGAGTAGCGTCTATACCGATAATTCTACTCCACTTCTTTAATGTTTTCCCATGACTCATTTCTTTGTTGTTAGATAAATAGTACCCTTTTATTATTATTTTCAAACATTGCGTAGGTGAGGGTTTCTTTGGTTTCCCTTACCATCTGGTGATAACAATTTTGAATGTTAATATTGAACTGAATAGCATATACTAAGCAGCCCTGTTTTTTTCAATTTTTTAAATCAATAAATGTCAAAGAAATTTCAATTACGAATATCATAGTGGAACGTCAAATTTTTTATTAAAATCGAGTTTTTCAAGATTCAACCAGCCTGTTATTGCTAATAATTATCAAGAGTTTATATATATATATATATATATATATATATATATATATTTATATATATGTATGTATTTATTTATATTCTTTTTTTTACAAAAATATGCCACTTGAATGAGAAGAACGACTTCATTGAATAATTTACGGTTCGTCATGAAATGAAATGAATTTTTCAAAACAAATTGTCACTTTGCGATTGCAAATTTTTGTAGGCTATCCAAATATCTGAATGAAAAATTATATACAGGGTATCGTATACCACCCTCAACTTTTAATTTTCAAATACGGACCTGTATTTTTAATTGCATTTTTTTGAATGTCAAGAGTCATTTTTCATATTATAATAGTATTTTCTTTTGAATTACAGAGTATTTTGGAAGTATTGAACAATTACCTGTGAAATTTCATCGTTTTTTTAAAATTTAAGCTGTAATTTGAAAAAAAATCATAGAACAAGGTATAGAATGCCTAGTATTAGTTCAATATTCCCAAAACACTTTATGACTTTGATAAAATAAAACGCCAATATGAAACAAGACTCTTGGCATTTGAAAAAATGCAATAAAAATACAGGTCCGTATTTGAAAATGAGAAGTTGAGTGTGTACGATACCCTGCATACACATGTCATTCAGATATTTGGAAATGCCAGAAGACGTTTCTATGGAAAAGTGTCAAAATTTGAAAAAAAAATATATTGTTTTTCAATTACAGCTGGGAGTTTTTAAAAAAATTTTGAAATTTTACTGTTAATGGTTCAATATTTCCAAAACACTTTGTAATTCAAAAGAAAATACTACGACAATATGAAACATGACTCTTGGTATTAAAAGTTTCCTGGTTTTCAAGATATTGCCACTCTTATGTTTTTTTGAAAAATCTATACTTTTTGGTGAATTTCTCGCCTGTTTTGACTATAAATAACTTCTAACTTTTTTTTTCCTTTGGCTTTCATCAATAGTGGGTTGAGATAATCGACCCATCATTTCATTAAAAACTAGCTCGTTAACCTCAAAAAAAATTGAATTGTTTCAATTTAATTTAAATACGAAAACCTCATCTAAAGTTTGATTATTTACTGTGAAAAAATATTGTACCGGACTGAATCAGCAAATTATTTTAAAAACTAACCTATTTAACATTCTTCCGAACATGGTATAACATTTGTGGTTTTTCTTTTTCAAAAGTCTGAAAATTCGAATTTTTATCATTGAAGTCCTACTACTTGCGAAATACTTCAAATAAAAAGTAATAAAATAACAACGTGGTAGCTGCTGTAGAAAATATCTGAAACCGCTATTCATTACTCTTTTTTATTCATTGTTCATAGAACATAAGGTCGTTCTAATTATTTCAATAGATTTTCACATTGTTGAAAGCTAATAAAGCATTTAGATCTGAAATTTGAATCATTATTTTCACAATAAATTTTTGGAATGTCTACCAATGACTTTTAAACTCAACCTGCATCTTCCCAAGAATTGACCTTTTGAACGCCTTGAACTGAAATTCTTCATTTCACGTGCTGCTTCATTGATCAAGAAGAAGGATATGGTTGCAAAATGATGAGTGCCCTGCACACTGCTCGTTCAGCAAGGGCGCATTTTGATCAAACATTCCCAAGAAGATGGATTGACCGGCTATGATCAATTGTGTGGCCCCCGCGCTTCCCACACCTCAATCCTCTCAATTTTTTGTATTTAGGATGTTTAAGAGTTAAGTTCTATGTAAAATCAATTCGATCGGCAAGTGAATTGCGCCAACGAATCAATCAAGCAGCACATGAAATATCTGATTTGAGTTTAAGGCGTTTGAAAGGACAATTTTTGTGAAGATGCAGGCTGTGTTTAAGAATCAGTGGTAGACATTTCGGAAATCTATTGTAAAAATAATGATTCAAATTTCAGATCAAATTTCCTTATTTGCTTTCGAATATGTAACAATCTATCATTATTTGGACACCTACCTACAACAATGAATGAAAAAGAGTAATGAATAGCAGTTTCAGTTATTTCCTACAACAACTATCACGTTGTAATTTGCCGACAAAAAACGTTTGCACCTTTTATTGAGTATTATTTCTTATTTGAAGTATTTCGCAAGTAGCACGACTCCAATGACTTTTGAAAAAGAAAAACCACAAATGTTATACCGTTTTCGAAAGAGCATTAAATAGAATAGTTTGTAAATTCATTTGCTCAATCAGTCCGATTAAACATTTTTTCACAGTAAATAGTCAAACTTTTGTTAAGGTTTTCGGATTTAAATTAAATTGTAACAACTTAATTTTTTTTTAAGTTAGCGAGCTAGTTTTTAATGAAATTATAGGTCGATTGTCTCAACCAACTATTGATGAAAGCAAAAGAAAAAAAAACATAACTTAGAATTTACTTATATCCAAAACAGGCGAGAAAATGACCAAAGAGTGACCAAAGTAACATAAGATTGGCAAAATCTCGAAAACCAGAAAACTTTTACTGAGGTCATGTTGATGTTATCTGATTGACCTATATATATATATATATATATATATATATATATATATATATATATATATATATATATATATATATATATATATATATATATATATATATAATTATATTTATATATATATATATATATATATATATATATATATACTTATATATATATATAATTATATTTAAATATATATATATATATATATATATATATATATATATATATATATATATATATATATATATATATATATATATATAAATATATACATACTTATATATTCATATATTATTAAAATTACTTAGAATTTTTCTGTTGTTACATTTCTATTGATACCTTTCTCAACATTTTTATAATGGAAATCTCTAATAGAAAGAAAATTATTCAGGAAAATACTTACCATTGAAATGATTTCATTACCCAATAATTCGTTATTGCAGTTTTACGTTGCTATGTCCTATTGATAAATAACAAAGGTAGATAAGTATAATGGTTTATTAGTAGTCGCCATATTTGAATATTTCGTATATTCTCTTATCAACAGAGCGTATACTACGAAGTTTGCTGCATTACGGAAAGGTGAATTTTTTACGATTTGTTGAAAAATTATCGCTTCTCGTATTAACTGTGACATTCACGATATTTAGTGGAAATAATTTTTCGTGTATTAACTATTCGGTACATTTCTAGAAACTGTTTTATAATTTATTTCTCATTATTTTCAGCTTAAACTGAAATTATTTTAGTTTAAACAATAAATGTGAGAAATTAGTGATGTTTTCTAGAAAACTACTTTTATTTTTGTTTTTGTCAGTTTATTTTACAGGTGAGTACTTATACCATTTCATAATCGTTTTCAATAAAGATTCTGAAAGAAATGTTTTATATTGAAGCAATGAAAATTTAGAACAAAACAGTTCTCTTGGATTAATTGGTCCGATACATAATTTAAATCAATAAACATATTAAAACAGTGGTTTATAAGAACAATTTACACATTTATTAAATAAAATACGCATGACGCACGTTTCGGTGAAACTTCACCTTCTTCAGATGCTAAATGCAAACTTAATATTTTTCTCCTTTATCTATATCAAATCTCTATATATAAAAATGAATCCTTATTTCCCTTGGTCACGCCATCGCGCTTGAACGGCTGGACCGATTTCTCTAATTCTTTTTTTGTTGTGTTTTTTATTGTCAGAAGAAGGTTCTTATGAAAGAAAAAATTAAGAAAATTGCGCGGGAAATTAGAAAATTTGAGAATACTTAACCACCATATAAAATTATTTCTAATCTATGTCATTTTTATTTTGTCATGACTTAGAATAGAAAAATTCATATTACTCTCAATTGTTTACCCTTCTACGATCAACCCCTATTTTTGCATCGCGATTTTCATTTTTTTTTATTTTATCCACAGATCCGCCATAGGGCTGCAATAACAATAGTCGGTTTGAGAATAGGTCGTAATATATTTTTCATACTCCTAATGATTAACATTTTTGCCGGGTCAGATAGATTGATAGATAGATAGTTAGATAGATAGTTAGATAGATAGATAGATAGATAGATAGATAGATAGATAGATAGATAGATAGATAGATAGATAGATAGATAGATAGATAGATAGATAGATAGATAGATAGATAGATAGATAGATAGATAGATAGATAGATAGATAGATAGATAGATAGATAGATAGATAGATAGATAGATAGATAGATAGATAGATAGATAGATAGATAGATAGATAGATAGATAGATAGATAGATAGATAGATAGATAGATAGATAGATAGATAGATAGATAGATAGATAGATAGATAGATAGATAGATAGATAGATAGATAGATAGATAGATAGATAGATAGATAGATAGATAGATAGATAGATAGATAGATAGATAGATAGATAGATAGATAGATAGATAGATAGATAGATAGATAGATAGATAGATAGATAGATAGATAGATAGATAGATAGATAGATAGATAGATAGATAGATAGATAGATAGATAGATAGATAGATAGATAGATAGATAGATACATAGATAGAATGATAGATAGATAGCTAGATAGATAGAAAGATAGATAACTATCTAGATAGATAGATATATAGTTAGATAGGTAGATATACTTACATCGGCAGATAGATGAATAGATAAAAATAATTTATATGGCAGAACAACGTTTGCCGGGTCAGCTAGTATAAGAAATAAATGGATGACAAAATATGTAGAAAGGGTGAATGGATGGTTACAAATAATAAATAAAATAGGAAAACCCCATTCTAAACAGCTAGTCAGGTAGTTCGGTAAATTTACCTGACTAGCAGTTCAGAATAGGGTTTCTCTATTTTACTAATTATTTGTAACCATCCTTCTATTTACCCTTTGGAGGCCTCGGTAGACCAGCGGTAAGATGTACCGCTTGTGCCGTTTGTAAACCGAGGATTGTGGGTTCGAGTCCCACCTTGCTCTTGGGTGTTCAGTATGTCCGGAATTTAGTGGTTTTATATATATATATATATATGATTAAATTTTTGGGTAATTTACACCGTTTACAAGCCCATTGGCCGTTCAGAACCGGCGTAAAACTGTAGGTCCCTCGAGATAAAAAAAAATTTACCCTTTCTACACAATTTGTCATCTATTTATTTCTTGTATTCGATATAAGGGAGAAATATATTAAGTTTGTATTTAGCATCTGAAGAAGGTGAAGTTTCACCGAAACGTGCGTCATGCATATTTTATTTAATAAATGTGCAAATTGTTTTTATAAACCATTGTTTTAATATGTTTATTGATTTACATTAAGTATCCTACCCATCAATCCAAGAGAACTTTTTGTTCTAAAGTTCTAAAGTTCTAGAAAATTTCAACGATGTGTAGGCGTCCGAAACTGGAGGCAATTAGATAAATAATTCAATGGAAATCAACATCTTCAGTGAAAATTACTACTTTGGTAGCCGATATCGTATTTCTGGAGCAACTTGACTCCAATATATTGTACACATCCTCGAAGTGAACTTCTCTACTGAAGATGTCTACTTCAATCGTAGACGAAACCTTTACGATATATTCATTTTTTCTTGTTCAGTTGAAACCAGAAGTAAAAAAAATTCAAATCTTGATGGGTCATTAAAGTAATGTTAAGTTGGATAATGAAGTAGAATTTGATTTTTTGTTACATATTTTGGAATTAATCTATCGGTTTTTCATTTCAGTGATACAGTGTGAATCTGAAGACCAGCTGTTTAAATTAATGGTATCGAATCTAAATAATCACAAGGACTCAGTAAAAACACAGGAAATAGCTACCGATAATACTGAACAAAATGTTAGTTTTCCTGCTCTAACTTTATTTGATAAAATGCCCATAATTCTACCAATAGATGTGGATGATTATTCGTCTGTGAATAAGATGCCACTAGGACTAGATAAAGAAAACGGAATGAAAATTAAACAGACCGCATCTGTGGAAAGTATGCAAAAAACCGAAGACGTTGATGGTAGCAAACTCTTGATAGGTTTGCTGAATTCCCTTCAATCAGCTGATCACGAAAAACAACAACTTGACAAATTGAATAGTTCATTCAAAAGTTTTACATCAATTGAAGATATTCCCAAGAATTTCGGGAAATTGAATCCTTTCGATTTATTGGAGCTGAGTAGTTTTCGGAATCAGTTTTTCAATAGATCAATAGATGAACCGAAAGCCAACACAGTCGAGTTTTATATTGTTCAATTAGAAAGTAATGATGAAGATATTATGTCAACTGAGAAGAAAAATCAACAAGGAATTCCCTTGCTAGAGGAAGATATGCCAAGAAATATCTCAACCAGTGAAAAGGCGCAGTCGCCATCTTCACATAATATTATGGATGATTTCGCCGACACCATGAAATATATGATAAATTCAATGCATCAAACTTTGAGTGATATTTCTTTCGATAATGTATTACACGGAAAGACATACACACCTCCGAATTTAGCAAGCAACCTGAACATCAGTATATATTCACAAGTGAGTTGATTTTAACAAAACTTATATTTTATCTTGAACTATTGCGCTATTATTATTTATATTTGATACATGTCCTTCAAAGTGAAAAACCTAACTTTCTTGCTCTATTTATATCGTATTGAATATAAAGAATTTCCATCAATTCAAAAAATTGTACATTGTGGCATTAATGGCAAAGGTATATTATGGGTTCCTTATGGTCAACAGTAGATTTTGAGTTTACGAAAAACGAAACATTTGATCATTCTGGATTTGCAGAAAATTTTTTTGTTCATTGGTTTTAAATCGGGATACATTCCGTTGAAATTTCTGCAGGTTGTTGCCTTAATTTGCAGATATTTTCATGTAATACAAATAAATTCATGAAAACAGCATTTGTATAGTTGTTTTTCTCCATTCCAGGCCGATTTTATCAACAATAATGCCGATCTGTCAAATCAAATTCAATTTTTTGTCATGGCTATCTATGCTTAAAATTAAAAAATTTGAAGGTTTTGAAGAAAGAGTTCTTTGTGAAACAAATTTAAATCATACTAGAATGCAGTTATATTTTTCAAATAATGTATATATGTATTTTGTTTTGGTCGATTATATAAATGGCACCAATATTAGTAGTTTGGAATAATATAATTTGTTTGCTGAGGCTACACATTGGTCTTTTCGAATAGAAATCAATAAACATCCTCAACACGAAAAATAGTTGAAAAATTTGAAGTAGGTATTGAATATGATGCTACTTTTTGGTACAAATAGCTATACTGCATTACTGAAAATATTTTCGATCGATAGAGAAAAAAAGGAAACACACGTGTTTCATTCTTCCCTGAAGTATGTGTCAGGGAGGCGGGCAGCTTGTATTTGTAAAAATTTTATTTTCTTCCAAGCAGTTCGTTGAAATTGAATTATGCCCGCACAGATGATTATTTCAGGTAAGAGCCATAATAATATCGGGCTGAAGTTTTCAAATTAAACTGTCAAAATTAAATCAACTCCGGCAACTTATGCAGGAAACACTAAGCTTCCTCCATTTTATATCTCAGAATTAGACAAGTATGAGAAAGCTCAAATATATTCAACTACTGACGTGATGTTTTCGTACTAATATTAATCAAATTTAGCCATTTTATGTAAAAAGAATTATTTAAACTACCGTTAGGTAGTTCATTGGATACATTCTCATTTTATATATCTTTATATTCAATAATAATGATGATGTGAATGTATTCATCAAATGTCTCTACATGGGTTTTTGAGTATCATATTTATTGCCAGGGCCGGATTAACCATTAGGCACAGTAGGCAAATGCCTAGGGCCCCGCATCGACTATGGGCCCGTGTACGCACCAAGAAATCGAATGAAAATTTTATTTATCTACTCCTATTGAATAATATATTCTCCGTTTTAGCAATTAATAGAATCTTTTACTAAACAGCGTGAGTAATAATAACTCACTGCTATAACTCACTATATAGTCTACTAAGATCCCAAGTAAGATCGACCGTTACTCATCTGCTAATTTCACTTGAATAATTCTGACGTTCAAATTAAGTTAATACTACCTAATTATTTTGAATTTGTACTTGTATCTTAGTATTTATTTTTATGGTCGTAGATAAAGTATAGTATTCAACTTGCGGTAATGGTCATAACTCACTTGATGAATTACAGCACTCGCTTGCAGCTCGTGCTGCAAACTTCATCTGCGTGAGTTATGACCTACATTACCGCTCGTTGAATAATATACTATTAAAAATTTGTATGCAATTTCTCAACAATATTATTGCTTTCTTTTGACGCATGTTGTCAATTGATGAGATACTTCATACATACAGAACCATCTAGTATCTAGTAGTAGAACTAATAAACTGTCTTCGTTCAACAATGTCTCAGAACCCTTTGAATTCATTGTCGATAATGGCCATTGAAAATGATGTATTAGAAAGTGTCAACTTCCAAGATATTTTGAATGATTTCGTTTCTAAAAAAGTTAGAAGAGTTAATATTCAAACTTACTGTACTGTACAAAAAAGATAAATATCATGGAAGTTGACTTTTTCCAATTTGTACTTCACAAAACTGTTTTCTTTAGTTTATTGTATTTTATTGCGGTTAACAAGATCAAATTTAAAATAACCGCGTCCCGTCTCATTTCTCTTTCGTAACCCATCATGCAACCTGGATCATCATTCATCACTTATCTATAACCTAGTCATGAAGACCATTTCAATAAAGCTAACGAGTCAGGTAAGGTGATGCTGTAGCATCAAGTCAAAGTAACCATGTAACAGGATACCTGGAGTAGATCATCTGGAAGTTACTCTCATCCTTTCATCAACTTGAAAAGACCTGCGGCCCGGACAGTGTTGTTGCCTAGGGGCCCGGAGAGGGTTAATCCGGCCCTGTTTATTGCTATTCATATACAACTCAAATTCTGATTTTTTCAGAATAAAATAGGAAAGCAAGTCGATGTTGAAGAAATTCATATAAAAACATTTTTCATTTTATATCAAATATCCCAAGAATCAGGTCGTTCCGTACAATCCTTCATTCAGTGAATAGTAGATGAAGATATGTCACTTATTCCTATATAATTCACAGGAAAATGAGAGAAATATCATTTTTCAAATCTTCAGGTTGTTTTCTGAAAGTTTTTACCAGTGCATTACTTCCGGCAAGACAGTTATGAAGAGAAAAAGTGTCCCATATTTCATACTGTGCAGCACAGCATCAATTCAGATATTCATCGTCTATCGCCTATCCTTTGAACTGTTTTTTCGTTCAATCTATCTTTATCAAGCTTCATCAATCGTTATCGAGCGATATGCTTTCAAAATTCGACTCTCGTATAAGAAAATAAACGACAACAAAAAACTTTTCATTTTGAAGTAGAACAGATTCTAACGAATAGTCCGAAGGATGTTAAAGAAGTCAAAATGTTACATATGAAAACTTTGAACTTGTCAATTCAGCTATTATTGCAATTTGGAAATATAACCTTATATATATATATATATATATATATATATATATATATATATATATATATATATATATATATATATATATAACAATGCTTTCGAAAAGTTTTTGTTTCAAACAACGGCACTTTTTGACATACGATCCATATTTGTGACGTAATCGTTATTCGAGATATGACATAATCGACAATTCTTTTAAATGGTGACACCCTATTTCGAACATGCCAATTGAAAGAGCGTTTCATTTTACGTATTAATCCTCACAAATTATGATTGTCTGACATGTACCTTAGCAACGAAGACTGTTTTTTATTATTGTCAGATGAAAATTTGAAATGCTAATTTTTTATGTTTTTTATATTTATTTTCAATTTTTCATCTCTTGTTTGGCAAAAGCAGTGTGTTTGAACTGTTTATCGAGTAGTGACCTTGTCATTTTATAAAGAAATGTTAAAATTAACTGAAAGAGAACGAATTGAAATTCTTTGCATTATCGGATTTGGAGAAAGGATGCGCACCGAACAAGAATTAAGTAGTTGAATTGTTGAAACTCATTCTCGTCGGCGTCTCATTAGCAAAAGCATGGTAAACAATATTTAGTCAAAATACCGCAGCTTCAGACATGTTCGTGATTGACCTAAACCTGGTCAACCCTCACAATCAGAAGAAGATCAGCTTAATGTTTTGTTGGCAATACAAGATAATCATCACTAACAAAGTGGCTTCTGATTTCAATATGGCAGCGTCCACAGTTCACAAAATTGTGAAGAAAGCAAAGTATCATCCCTATAAGGTATACCTTGTTCATGAGCTAAATGAAGACGACTATTATGGGCGTATCCAATTCGGCGAGCAAATGCAAGAGCTATGGACGAATGATAATGATTTCGTTAAAAACGTCATTTTGGAATTCTGGGTCCCTATTTCTTCGACGTGAAATAAACTGGTGCAAGATATTTGGAGTTTCTCCGAGGCGACCTTATTCCTGAACTAATAAATTTACATCGAAATAAGGAACGTGATCTTCCCAGAAATTATATTTTCTGTTAACAAGATGGTGTGTCTCCCCATTATGCAGCACCTGTCCGTGCTTATTTAGATGATTTGTTCCTGAATCGTTCGATAGGGAGAAGGGGTCCGATTGAGTGGCCAGCGAGATCGCCAGATTTGACACACCAAGATTACAGTTTGTGGGGGTATTTGAAAAGCAAAGTATGTGTTACTAGATCGGCGAATTCAGAAGAGTTAGAAGCAAGAACTCGTCAGGAGATACATCGTATAGGTGTACCTCCTGTAGTTATTGACCATATTCAACAAGAATTTATTAATCGTCTTGGTTATTGTGGGTAGTCAACGGTACACAATTTCAACATTTACATTAGTTACTATCATTAAATTTAGTCTAATTGAAAATAATTCTCATTTTGTTTAACCTACATAAGCTAATGTCATCATATTTTCAACGATGTATACGTAGAATGACAAGTTCTTTCAATTGGCATGATCGAAATTGGGCATCGCCATTCAAAAAAATTGTCGATGACGTCATATCTCGAATAGCGATTATGTCACAAATATGGGTCATATGTTAAAAAGTGTCTTCGTTTGAAACAAAATCGACGTGTCAGAGGATTTTACGGAAAACTCTCAACTTGAGAAATGATGAAGTTATTCGTTACTTTTCGTAAGCACTGTATAGTGTATATATATATATATATATATATATATATATATATATATATATATATATATATATATATATATATATATATATATATATATATATATATATATATATATATATACTAGCTGACCCGGCAAACGTTGTTCTGCCATATAAATTATTTTTATCTATCTATCTTTCTATCTATCTATCTATCTATCTCTCTATCTATCTATCTATCTATCTATCTATCTATCTATCTATCTATCTATCTATCTATCTATCTATCTATCTATCTATCTATCTATCTATCTATCTATCTATCTATCTATCTATCTATCTATCTATCTATCTATCTATCTATCTATCTATCTATCTATCTATCTATCTATCTATCTATCTATCTATCTATCTATCTATCTATCTATCTATCTATCTATCTATCTATCTATCTATCTAATCTATCTATCTATCTATCTATCTATCTATCTATCTATCTATCTATCTATCTATCTATCTATCTATCTATCTATCTATCTATCTATCTATCTATCTATCTATCTATCTATCTATCTATCTATCTATCTATCTATCTATCTATCTATCTATCTATCTATCTATCTATCTATCTATCTATCTATCTATCTATCTATCTATCTATCTATCTATCTATCTATCTATCTATCTATCTATCTATCTATCTATCTATCTATCTATCTATCTATCTATCTATCTATCTATCTATCTATCTATCTATCTATCTATCTATCTATCTATCTATCTATCTATCTGACCCGGCAAACATTGTTCTGCCATATAAATTATTTTTATCTAACTAAATAGGGGTTGATCGTAGAAGGGTGAAAATTTAGGGTTGTATATATTTTTGAATGCTGTATCATAAAAAAAAGAACAGAAAATGTTGTCAGAAAAAGAAAGAAAACAATTAAGGGGTGGACTACCCTTTACATTTTGGGGGATGAAAAATAGATTTTGTCGGATTCTCAGACCTAACCGATATGAACACAAAATTTCATGAGAATCGGTCGAGTCATTTCGAAGGAGTTTAACAAATGAAAAATAAGGGTTGATCGTAGAAGAATGAGAATTTAGGATTGTATGTATTTTTGTATGCTGTATCATAAAAAAATAAAAACAAAAAATTTTTCGAAAAAATTAAATAAAAAATTTAGGGGTGGACTACCCTTAACATTTAGGGGGATGAAAAATAGATGTTGGCCGATTCTCAGATCTACTCAATATGCTCACAAAATTTCATGAGAATCGGTCAAGCCGTTTCGGAGGAGTATAGGAACGAACATTGTGACACGAGAATTTTTTATATAAGATATATATATATATATATATATATATATATATATATATATATATATATATATATATATATATATATATATATATATATATATATATATCTACAAGCAGAGGAGTCCGACAGGGAGATCCAATATCTCCGAAGCTCTTCACGGCCACCTTGGAGAACATCTTCCAAAAATTGGACTGGAACGGAAGAGGTATGAAGATAGATGGAGAATATCTGAACCATCTAAGATTCGCTGACGACATTGTCCTAATCGCGAACAGCCCTGAAGAACTACAACAACAAATCAACGAGCTTAACATAGTGAGCAATGAAGTAGGCCTAAAGATGAACTTGAACAAAACGAAAGTCATGTACAATGAAATGGTAGAAAATCACGATATCACGGTCAGCGATACCACACTTGAAGTAGTGGACGAATATATATACCTGGGACAATTAATACATAAGTCTGGTTAACTACTTCCGGAAATCAACAGAAGAATAAAATTGGCATGGAAAGTATTCGGACAAAATTCCATCATCTTTAAGTCAAGAATGCCACTCCGCCTAAAGAAGCGAGCCTTCGATCAGCTGATAATACCAGTCATGACGTACGGCTGTGAAACCTGAGCACTAAAGCAAGAGTTCATAAGGAAACTCCAGGTTGCACAAAGGTCTATGGAGCGGTGTATGCTCGGCATAACAAAGAGGGACCGTAAGACAATAGAGTGGATTAGAGGAAAGACCCAGGTAATAGACGTCATCCACAGAATAAAATCCCTCAAATGGCAATGGGCAGGGCACCTAGCGAGAAGGACCGACAATAGATGGACTATAAGGACAACACAGTGGTACCCAAGAGGCGTCAAAAGGCCGAAGTGGCGCCCCAATATAAGATGGGATTATGCTATCAGGAAAGAAGCAGGAACAAACTGGTATCAAGCTGCTCAACAACGTAATACATGGGCAGGAATGAAGGAAGGATATGCGAGGAGGCTGCACCGTACTTAACGGTAGACCATAGCTGCATATGATGATGATGATATATATATATATATATATATATATATATATATATATATATACATATATATATATATATATATATATATATATATATATATATATATATATTATATATATATATATATATATATATATATATATATATATATATATATATATATATATATATATATATATATATATATATATATATATATATATATATATATATATATATATATATATATATATATATATATATATATATATTTATATATATTTTTATATATTATATATATATATATATATATATATATATATATATATATATATATATATATATATATATATATATGTGTGCCAGCTGGCACATTCATAACAGTCTGCCATTTCAAGCGTAAATTCATGTATGTAGAGTTATCGCCTTAACGAGGTGGCAACTCTTTCAAGAATTTTAAATGATACGGAATACATAATTTCAAACTTATTTCAATTATCTCCGCAAACAGGCCAAAAAAATTTTAATTGTTTTCTGCTCTTTCTAAAAATGTATATTAAATTTCAAAATATTGATATACAGGGTGTTATTTTTACCCGAAACATACTTTCTTAACGACGGATCTGGAACTTATTATGATTATCAACTCTACAGAGAAGAAAGAACTTTCATACCAAGTATTACAAAAATGTATAAGCTGGTTCGTAAGTTATGGATCATTGAAAAAATGGGCAAAATTAATGAATCACTCTTTATCTTTACTACAAAGAACGATAGACCCATGAAATTAAAGTTATTTGGAATCAACTCGGTGTATTCCATCTACCCTCACTGTATTTCTAATGAATCAATATATATATATATATATATATATATATATATATATATATATATATATATATATATATATATATATATATAAATTACCCTAATTAATATTCCAATGATTTTTAGGGAGAAACTAACTTCATACCTTCCAATGCTTATGTGAACCATAACAACTCTGGTTTGGTTAATATTACTTGGAAATCAGTAATGAAAGATTTTAATAATTCTTTAAGTTTCAAGCTCTCGAAGGATGAATCTGGTAATATAATAGTACAGCAGATGGATCTCAGTATACTGGAAGGTAATTTCGAGAGTTTTATATTGTTAAAACGTTTTTTATTTATAAGATTCTTCCGTTTTATCAAACTTTTGGTTTTTTACTGAGAGCAGATGTAACTGCTCTACTTGTTATATCACGGTGCCATCATCTTTAGTTTTTTTTGCCATTACTTCCATTCAAATACATTCAAGATTAGTACAAACAGTTTCTCACTCAAAACTATCGTCAAACTTCTTTATAATTCTTCATTTTCAGAAACATAAGTGGCATATATTTATTGTTATTTATATGTGACATATATTCGACATTCGTCTATGGAGAACTAATGCATTCAACTTCCTTATGAGAAACTATCCGGAAAAGCTATAGCCTATAATGATTCTCAAGCGCCCTCGGGTGCTTTACGGTTTGGTTCAGAAACGGTCTGTGCTAGACTCATATTCTGACTATTGGGATGTGCACTGCAAATTGACGTATAATCTTCATACATTGTGTGACGAGGAAATTCTGCTTCTCGTAGAATAATAGATTCAGTGGCTACAAAATACCTGCAATGATGATATCTGTAAAAGAGACACAAGTCGGTTAACTTCCTCCTATGTTCGATTGAATGAAGGTAAGGGGTCGTCTATCGGTCTCACTCATTTCTGAATGCAGTGAAGAAGGTGCACTTGCTTCAGATGCTGTGCTTTTGTGTAGAATTTCAAATACTGAACTAACATTAGCTTTAAAAAGCAACAATAGTTGCAATTTAAAACTTGTTGCTTGTAGTTGTTAGCATTCAAAACAACCAAGTTATCAAATCCCAGGAAAAAATTATTTTAAGATAGCTATTTATGGATTCAGCGTGGACGTGAGCAACATTTTGATGGCCAGATGTGGAAGCACTGACAGTATCTCTGTTGATGATGAATGCTATCAGAGTACCATTGTCAGCAGAGCTTTTTTTTAGTCAAATTCAGGAGATCATCGATATGTATCAGAA
This sequence comes from Cynegetis impunctata, assembly GCA_030704885.1. NCBI lineage: Eukaryota > Metazoa > Arthropoda > Insecta > Coleoptera > Coccinellidae > Cynegetis > Cynegetis impunctata. The sequence goes on from JARQZK010002221.1 coordinate 234,382, forward strand.
GAAGCGTCGGTGACAATATAGACCCTTGAGGCATACCGCAGTTTACAGTATGAGGGTTCGAAATACATAATTTTCTTATCTATCTATCGTTTCTAAATGAGTGTTCTTTAAGTGAATATATATATATATATATATATATATATATATATATATATATAATTATATATATATATATATATATATATATATATATATATATATATATATATATATATATATATTATATATATATATATATATATATATATAATATATATATATATATATATATATATATATATAATATATATATATATATATATATATATATATATATATATATATAGATATACAGTGCTTTCATGATGAAAGGAACAAATTCATTAAAAAATTAGGTTTCTATTTCATGTTAAAATCCTCGGACAGGTCGATTAGTATTTTTATTTGGGCAATTTTCGCAATAAAAATTTTGTATACAGGGTGTCTCATTCAAGAGCTATGGCTTTGTCATTAGTTTTTTAAAGGTAATACCCTGTATATTATTTCACTTTACAATTCTACGATAAATTCTTATCACTTTTTTGTGAACATACCATATGCCTCAACTCGATGGATTGCCAGAAACGGAGATAGTGGGTAATGAGAGGTACGATATGAAAACACACAAATGTAATTACTAATTTAATTTTTACATATGTTCAATCTGTTGTCCGTTTACTTCGAGACATTTTTGAAGTCGATTCAATGTTTCCCGTTGCACATTTTCAATTACTTCTGGACTGATAAGTCTTATTTCCCGCCTGATTCTCTCTTTTAGATCATCAATATTATTTGGTCTATTCAAATAAACTTTAGACTTCAAATAACCCCATAAGAAAAAATCCAATGGGGTTATGTCCGGTGATCTTGGCGGCCACTCAATCGGACCTCTCCGTCCTATCCATCTGTTGGGAAAAGTTGCATCAAGAAATTGTCGAACAGCGATTGAATAGTGAGGAGGTGCCCCATCTTGTTGAAACCATATCTCGTTATTAGGTATGTCAGGATCTTGTGGGTTAGGAAACAAAACAGCTAAAGCCGGAATGAGTTCGAACTGGAGAAAGTTCAAGTAGTCCTCTCCGTTTAGTGTTCCTTCAAAAAAATAGGGACCAACTATACGATTTCGAACAATCGCTGCCCATGTATTAATTTTTTTGAGGCCGCTGTGTGTGGCATTCTTGCATCCAATGAGGATTCTCGGTCGCCCAATACCTACAGTTTTGTCTGTTGACGTGGCCATTTAAAGTAAAGGTGGCTTCATCAGAAAAAATTATGTTTGTAATGAAATTTAGATGTTGATTATGAATTTCAAGAATCTGCTCACAAAACTGTACTCTGCGGTCAAAATCGTCTTCTAATAATTCATGTACCAGCTTAATTTTATAGGGATGATACTTATTTACCTTAAGTATTTTATGCACGGACCCTACTGATAAATTGAAATTATTGGAAATTGTAGTAATGGATGTATGAGGGTTATCTTGGGTTTCTAGTAGAACGTTCAGCACTGTTTCTTCAGATACTCTCGGTGGTCTTCCTTTAGGTAAATCTCTAACGTGGCCGTATCTCCTGAATTTTGATTCAATTTTGCTGACTGTCGATCTAGTAATTGGCGGACGATCAGGATGATTTTCATTGAATAGATTGCAGACTTCTTCTATCTCCAAAACCAATCATCATAAGTACTTCAATACGTTCTCTCTCAAGTAATTGCATTTTCTTAAACAATGAAGTAGTGTAGTGCCTGGAGCGTTAAAAACGTGAAAACTGCGGACTATACAGCACCAGTGAATGAATTCAGATGGTACATGTGAAATTTCATTCTTCAGATTTAATGACAATGTTTACCTAAATTTTTTTTTGTACTTTTAATCCACATTTTAAATCTCCAGGTGCTCCACTATCTCCGTTATAATCTGGGAATCCATCAAGTTGAGGTATATGGTATGTTCACAAAAAGTGATAAGAATTTATCGTAGAATTGTAAAGTGAAATAATATACAGGGTATTACCTTTAAAAAAACTAATGACAAAGCCATAGCTCTTGAATGAGACACCCTGTATACAAAATTTTTATTGCGAAAATTGCCCAAATAAAAATACTAATCGACCTGTCCGAGGATTTTAACATGAAATAGAAACCTAATTTTTTAATGAATTTGTTCCTTTCATCATGAAAGCACTGTATATATATATATATATATATATATATATATATATATATATATATATATATATATATATATATATATATATAATCTCTTGATAATTATTAGCAATAACAGGCTGGTTGAATCTTAAAAAACTCGATTTTATTAAAAAGTTGACGTTTCACTACGATATTCGAAAAAATTGAAATTTCTCTGACATCTACTGATTCGAAAAAATTTTTAATAGAACAGACGACTTGTCTTGTTAAAATTTTTTTCGGATGTGGTTGTTCTTTGTTATTTATTATGTGCTATTCAGTCTAATATCAACATTCAAAATTGTTATCATTAGAAGGTAAGGGAAACTACAGAAACCTTTATCCACGTAATGTTCGAAAAAAATAATAATAGGTTACTATTTATCTAACAACAAAGAAATTAGTACGGGAAAATATTAAAAAAGTAGAGCAGAATTATTGGTATAGAACGCTTATATGGAAGCAGCCGTTGACACGTGTTTCGGACTCTTTGGTCCTCATCAGAACGGCGTAGCTAATCATTGGAATGAAAATTTGGAGAAGAAAATAGTATAACAAACAAAATCCTCTATTATGGAAGACAATCACAACATTTGTGGTTATAATTAAATATTGCAAGCTGAAAATATGGCAATGATCCCAAACTTAAACTGAGAGTTTCAAAAATTGTTCTATATTGTGAGTACCTTTTTTTATTTAAAAAATTTTGAAATTCTAAATAAAAATTTCATTTAAAACAGCTACTTCCATATAAACGAGCTATACCGATAATTTTTGCTCTACTTGTTTAATATTTTCCCGCGACTAATTTCTTTGTTATTGTTAATTTACTCTTTCTGAGATCTCGCAGATGGAATTAATCGCCTCAGTGGCAAAGTTTGACCAAATCTCCCATACCGGAGAGTTCAAACAA
>JARQZK010002221.1:242500-290000 GCA_030704885.1 Cynegetis impunctata
ATATGATAGATAAAGTTTTTCAAAAATGCGATTAACCAGGTGTACCCCCTTACTAAAAATAATATCAAATACAACAGCTTCACTTTCATCGGAAATTCAAATCTTCAAAAACTTAAATCTCTCTTATCTAAGCACAACATTAACATTGTTTATCGTACCGGTAATAATTTAGGAAATCATATAAAAAAAATAATAAATCCAAAGTTCATAAAGATAATAAATCGGGAGTTTATAAAATTAATTATGGCGATTCTGATAAGTTTTACATTGGTAGAACTTTCAGAAGTTTTCAAACTAGAATTTCAGAACACAAACGTAGCTTTGTTAATCAGAAGTCGGATTCACATTATGCAAACCATTTAATCCAAGAAAATCACACATTCAATTTCGATTTTAAAATATTAAATACTGAAAGTAAGGGAATTAAACTTAATTTTTTAGAATCATTACAGATAAATAAATACAATTCCGGTCTCCTATTGAATAGCCAAATGGATCATACTTCAAGCCCCCTTCTTAATCTTTTCAAAATTACCGAACTACCTGACTACCAGTTCAGAATTGGTTTTTTCTTTTCTAATAATTATTTGTAACCATCTTTGTATTTACCCCTTCTACATAATTTGTCATTTCTTGTTTTCGATATAACAGAGAATCATAGTTAGTTTGCCATTAGCATCTGAAGAAGGTGAAGTTCCACCGAAACGTGCGTAATGCGTTATTTCTTATAATGTGTAAATTGTTATTTTTAACCATTGTTTTAATTTATTTTAGTACTTCTATGTAAATTGTGTATTTCGGCCGACGAAGTTGATTGATACTTGTATTGTTTCTTTTTTGCATGTTTCAAGAAGTTATGTAATACATTCGTTCAGATTGACAATGATTTGGATCATTGAAATCGATCGATATGTGATACTTGAATCCCTCGCAATGATTATCTCAATGTTTTTAACATTTTTCAATATTCGTTGAAAACAATCGAGATTTCATAACTTCATTAGCCATCCCGCTAGGGAAATTATTTAATTGATAATGATAGTGATATTTTTCAGATAATTGTTCTGGTTATATTTCAGATTATATTTTACTTTTGAGTTAAATAGTCGGCGATAACTTATCTCATGTGGAAGATATTTCCAAATAAGTGCGAAAGTTCCAATTTGGTGATTTCTATTTAAAAACCAAAGGGAGAATATTCAAAAGATACAATTGAACTTTTAATCATGCGAATTAAACATTCAGCTATTGATACAAGCGATTTGACAACCACCTACTAGATTTTTTCGATTCCATTTGCAGAGGATCCGTTCATGCATGATCATGTATCTTATTCTTCTATAAAAAAACTATTGCTTTTACTGAAACAAAGCAAGAGTTGAAAATAAAATTCCACCAAATCAACTCAACAAATATTTTTAAATCAAGAAATTTTATTTTGGTGCAAAGTTCTTAATTATTCAAAAATGGAATAAGGGTTGTATGTTTCATCCCTTTAAAAGATCACAACAAAATTTGAAAAATATTCATAGGTAACCTTTTTATTGATAGAACACAACACACTCACAATGCCACTTCTTTAGCTCTTCAATAATTGAAAAAAAAATTTTTTTCTAATTTTTGGGAGCATGTAACTTTTCGAGGACATGCCTAAGAGCTCTTGCTTACATGAAAGACCGCTCTAAATGTCGACATGGAATCGCCCTGTTAAGTTGAGCACTTTAACATAAAGACATATATTCCCGTATATTAACATACATACATATATCATATATATATATATATATATATATATATATATATATATATATATATATATATATATATATATATATATATATATATATATATATATATATATATATATATATATGATATATGTATGTATGTTAATATACGGGAATATATGTCTTTATGTTAAAGTGCTCAACTTAAAATCTCCTATTTGTTTTCAGAAAATAACTCGAACCAGTGGTTGGTTATTTCGATTGCTGTACTGGGGCTTGTAATAGCAGGTTTAATGATGATAATTTCGTATATCACATATAAGAGAAAGCAGCGATATCCAAGAAAAGGAAGTCTTTCTAAGGAAGCTATTGTCTATTGAAATTCATTTCGTTATACTATAAATTTCAAGATGTTATTCTTATTATTTTTCATTCAAAATTAAAGAAGAGTATAACATTATTAATGGTTTGTTATTTGATTAAATGCTTTATTATTTCATAGTTTCTATTTTCAGTAACAATTTTCTTTTAGATCATTATATTTCATATACTGATTCAAACCCAAATCAGGAATCAATACCAGAAGTAAATATTTCTTAACTTTGTACAATAGGTATATTAAACCTTATTAAATTGCTAACTGTGAACCAATATAATCATTTATAGATACTATAAAAATTGTTTCTTTTAAATAATAATTCACACTTGACTACCCCTAGGAGTATCTGTTAGTACCCTTGGTGGAAACTGGATGATGAAGCTTCGTGATTCTCTTGAAGCTTCTTCAACTCTCTCGACTGTGCTGATTACCTGTGATCAATAAAAAACATTATCAGTGTCCCATATCTCGTTGAAAATATAATTCAAACTGAAAGGGTTTATTGAGTAATGAAGCTTTAAGAATGCTATTTTTAAATATGAATTTGAATATATATATATATATATATATATATATATATATATATATATATATATATATATATATATATATATATATCGATACCTTTTTGCCAAAGTAACGTAAGTGACATATTTGCAGAATATGAGTTTTCTTGTCTGTCGTGAGTAACTCTAGATTAGGGGATATTATTGACAAATAATAGTAAGTCTAGTCTTGGTTTTTACCGCCAATTAATTGTTTGTATTAAAACGTATCTGACATTATTTCATTCAAATAACCTCCAAATCTAACGTAACTCACAAACTATGCCACCTCAGTATCTTAATTACATGGATGTTACCAACAGAGTATCTGAGTAACGTAAATTCTGGTGAACCTGTGCAACTTACGTTACTGTTTGGCGGTTTGTTTACATATTAAGTTCAAGACACGTGTGTGCTACTGTGACAGAAACTATATAATTTGGTAAGTAAAACAGTTGAAAATTTGTTTATTTTTATTAAAACAAGTAAATAAAGTGAGATTATTGTATGACCATTAATTGGTTTCCGTTACTTTCGATGATTCCTATTAATTTTAAGATTCTAAGATTCTTGTTTCCAACCTCAATCTTGTTTTAAGTTTTAAGTCTGGATTATTATTTATTCTGTTATTTTATTTTGAATATATCAATAATAACATAGGGTCTTAGTTGAAATTGCACATTTCTAATACTACTTAATTGGAAATATCACTCTCTTTACAACAGGTGTTACTAGATATTTTTTCGAATAAAAGCTAAATGATGCATTTCGTTTACTTCTAGATGAAATAATAATTATGAATTCTCGCATTAAGAAGATTTTTGCGGCTCTAGAAAGCAATAAGAATTAGGCGAGGAATTAATTTCTAGTAAAACCAATTTAAAAATAACTAAGATCAAGCAAGCCTATTTCCAAAAAGCAACATCAAGTTTCAAAATTAAATATAACTACGGTAACAATGATGAGTACGATCTATGCGTCGAAATAAACAATCAAGTTGGTAAGATTTCTATTTTTTATTTATTCATGCTATTTCTTTTTAAGTTTTCTTTCAAACAATTAAAAATAACAAGTACTACATTTTATTCCTCAGCCTCTAATAATTTCACAATAACAACATTTTATTGAGAAAATAAATGTTCTTTTAGGTAAAAGACGACATCAGCACAATATTTTAGAACCATAAATAATTTATAAACAGATGCTTCCTATCTCTGAGCTTAAAAAGAAAAATTTGGAATAGTTGTGCAAGAAAAATGTCATTTCTGTCAGATGTTACAATAACGAGTACTTAAAACTAAAATGCAAAAATTCTATAAGAGACGAGTTAGCCGAGACAGATGAGGATGATGGTCTGGACGAAAATAATGAACAAGATTAAGTTTAAGATTGCATGAATGTTAATTTTATAATAAGAATCATTGCATTTAGTTGATTTTATATTCTTTCATTAATAAATATGAATAATATTCATATTATTATTTATTATTTTTTACATTTCTAAAATTTTTCATTGTACTTCCGAAATGCTGTAAGTTTGGACAACTTCCCAGCAAAGTGAAGTAAGTGTGTATTTACGTTACAATTTATAATTTTGTTGAAATTTTATTTGGCTGCGAAAAAAACGTAAGTACAAAATAAAATACTTGAAGTGAAAATATTCTTCAAACAATATTATTTTTATTCATGTTAACCCCCCAGTAATACATTACAGTTGATTTTCAGTCTGTATCAGTGTCTAGTTATTGCTTATCGAAAAAATACGTTTCCTCTAAAATGATGAAAATGTTACTTACGTTACTTTGGCAAAAAGGTATCGATATATATATATATATATATATATATATATATATATATATATATATATATATATATATATATATATATATATATATATATATATATATATATATATATATATATATATATATATATATATATATATATATATATATATATATATATATATATATATATATATATATATATATATATATATATATATATATATATATATATATATATATATATATATATATATATATATATATATATATATATAAATATATATATTTAAATATATATATATATATATATACAGGATGTCCCAAATTCGAGGGTGACCATTGGGATCTCGGAAACTATAAGAGATACGAAGTCGGTTGAATTATGGCAAAGTTGCGCAATTTTATGAAGAATAAAATGCCGTTTTCAAATTTGAAAAATTCCGAATACTTCCGAAAATATTCGGAAAAAACCGAAATTTTGTAAAATGGGTTTTATTTTGTCCTCGCCTTATTTTAAGATATATTTTAAAATAAATACCACTCTGTTATTGTCACCTTTCTTCCCTTATAATATAGTGCTATTAAATTTCAAATCCGACGTTTCGTTTCCGAGATACCATCATCAACTTAATTTTTTTAAATACGGACCTGGATTTTTTATTACGTTTTTCGGTAGCTTATTACCACCTTATAATTATTATATATATACCTCTGGATTATTTTCTCTGGGGATACTTAAAAAATCGTTTGTACCGTGAAATACCAGATGATATTAATCAATTGCGTCTTAATTTATATCGAGAAATACGATCAATTCCTGCTAGAGTCATTCAGCGGTCGATTTCAAGATTAAGAAGGCTGAGTGCAAAATGCATTGAAGCAGAAGGTCTTCAGTTTGAATATCTTTTATAATATTTGTTATATAATTTATTGTTGTTTTGGTTATTGCTGTTTTGTTTAAATAATTTTAAAGCTTGCTAGCGTAAATTAAATTTGATACATTAGATATTTTTTTATATATTTTTAAAATTTTTTAATTTTTGTGATACGTCATTGCTTTAAGGTGGTAATAAGCTACCAAAAAACGTAATAAAAAATCCAGGTCCGTATTTAAAAAAATAAAGTTGATGATGGTATCTCGGAAACGAAACGTCGGATTTGAAATTTAATAGCACTTTATTATAAAGGAAGAAAGGTGACAATAACAAAGTGGTATTTATTTTAAAATATCTCTTCAAATAAGGCGAGGACAAAATGAAACTCATTTTACACAATTTCGGTTTTTTCCGAATATCTTCGGAAGTATTCGGAATTTTTCAAATTTGAAAACGGCATTTTATTGGTCATAAAATTGCGCAACTTTGCCATAATTTAACCGACTTCGTATCTCTTATAGTTTCCGAGATCCCAATGGTCACCCTCGAATTTGGGACACCCCGATATATATATATATATATATAATATAAAATACAATATACATATCTTATAAATATGTATTCTCTTGTAACGATGAATCTTCTGGAAAAACCCCGAAACTACTGGACCGATTTTGATCAAATTTCGTAGCTATCTGTAATTTGGCTCAACTTAAAAGATAGGATAGTCTTTATCTCAATTATTGACCTAGATATTTGTTATTTCAAAGTATATATTTATTTATACGACAATAGTGTGTATTTATTGGTTAATTCTATGAATTCCTAATAGATGGCGGCGTAAGTTAATTTATCGATACAACTCTTTGATATCGTTTGATATCTAGGTTGAGGAGACATCCGGTAGATGGCACTGTATTTCGATTTTTTGATAATATGTGTTTCCTTCATGGGCAACTATAATATGTCGTCTGCTCACGTGTGGAAAAATCATCAACTCTATCTGTTAGCAAAAGACAGGTTGACCAAGAATATCATGCACCAATTAGTGCTTAGATAATTTTCAATTTTATTAATTTACAATTATGGAAATAATAGTTCAAAATCAAGTAACTACTTCATCTATAAAATAAAATTTTTATCCTATTGATTTATATAGTATATTTTGTAAATGAGTCATCGATTACAAACTGAAGTGAAAGATGAAATAAATAAAATTTAAATTCAAAAAGTGTATGTTGCTTTGTGTTTAATTTCAATATTCCGATATCTAACTATCACTTTAAAATTATGGCAGAATGTTTTATTCTCAATATATGATTCAAAATCGGCTAAATTATTTTAAGCTTTATTAATAAATTTTAATTTGATTGTATCAAGAAAATAAGTGAAAAATTAATTGCTGGATCAGCTGGTATACATACATTTATATATATATATATATATATATATATATATATATATATATATATATATATATATATATATATATATATACATTCATTCGAATTGTTGTTGCCTGTGAACTGTTTCTAATCTTTTGATAATTATTAGCAATAACAGGCTTGTTGAATCTCAAAACACTCAATTTTATTAAAAAGTTGACGTTTCGCCACGACATTCGTGGCATTATCAAAACTTTTGAAAAAATTGAAATTTCTTCGACATTTATTGATTTGAAAAAATTTGAATAGAAAGAGACTACTATGTCTCACTAAAATTTTTTTCGGCTGTGGCCGTTCTTTGTTATTTATTACGCGCTATTCAGTTCAATATTAACATTCAAATCTGTTATTATTAGATGGTAAGGGAAACCACAGAAACCTTTACCCACGTAATGTTCGAAATAGGTTCAAATTATTTTGATTTTGAAAAGTCAAAGAATAGGGTACTATTTATCTTGTTTTCAAAAATTTCTCATTGCGGCTGTGGCCGTCTTCAATTATTAATTACGTGCTATTTAGTCCAATATAAACAGACAGGTCCGTTGATATTAGATGGGAAGGGAACCACAGAAACCTTCACCCACGTAATGTACAAAATAGGTTTGAAATATTTGATTGTTGGAGATCTCATGTTCTAAACTATACTTTCTTTTTAGAAAAATTGAAAATTCTAGATGTTTAGATTTTGTCTTAGTAGATGAGTTGTTATGGTTAGAGTTTGTTTGTTTTGATTTATGTTGTTTCTTCGAAAAATTAAAGAATTGAATCTGCATATATTGAACTCAAATATTTGATATCTGTTCTATCACTCACGACTTTATTTAAATTTTTTTGAATATGTAACATTTCTAAAATTTATCTGCGTTTTTGATCTCTTTCTTTTTTCTAAAATTTTTGTGCTATTGAAGTTGAAAGTAAGATTCTCATTGTTTTTATGTTTTATTAGTGCAGTGGTTTGTGTTCTGGTATATTCGTGTGCTTTTAGTCTTTCTTCTAAATTTTGAAAAGTTTGTCCTATATATGATATATTACAATTATTATTACAGGGTATACTATAAACAACATGAGATTTTTGCAGATTTTTCAAACGTTGTTCTAGATTGTGAGTACCTTTTTAAAAGATTTGAAATTCTAAATAAAAATTTCATTGAAAAAACCCTAAATTTAATAATTACCGACACTGTTGAAAATATCAACATTTTAACGAAACAAATAAATACTCTAACAAACACATTACAACAAATACTTCCAAATGAAATTTTACTTAATTTTTTACAACATGAAGAAAATAAAAACAATAACCTCAGTAAAATCAATAAGAACAGACACATCAAAAAATTAAACAAACTATTATCTAACCAATCACCACAAACAATAGCAGAAGCAACATCACATGAAAATAGTGTAATTAATACCACTACCACTGTTTTACCTTTTTTCGTCGAATAAACATTAAATTTAGACCCCAAACCCTCCATAGAAATTAATAATATTAAACAAATACCAATTAATAATATTATAGCTAACATAGAAAAAGGAATTTCAAATTTATGTCCTGAAAATCAAAATTACATTAGACAAAATGTAGCACAAACTATAAAAACTAATCACAATAAATACAAAAATGAAAAACAAACATTACATTATACACAAACTATCAAAAAGATTATTTCAAACCAAACAATTCATCAAATCTAATCCACAACTAACAATAACTAAATCAGACAAAGGAAACAAAACAGTTATACTAGAAACTAATACATACAAACAAAAAATTACTGCAATGCTTAGTGATTCATCTACATATAAACAAATTGAAAAAGATTTAACTAAGACTCTGCAAAATGAAAGTAATAAATCGTTTAAAACATGGCAACAAAAAAATTTCGTTTCTCCACAAACATCAGAAGAATTAATTCGACACAACAGCCTTTCACCTAAGTTTTATGGTCTGCCTAAAATACATAAAGAAAACATACCATTAAGACCTATTGTCTCTTATATTCTATCACCCCTATATAATCTTTTTAAATTTCTTTCTTCAATATTAAAAAATATAGTAAATCAAAATCCTTATTATATCAAAAATTCTCTCGATCTAGTAGACCATCTTAAAACTTTGAAAATACCTAACAATTACAATTTTTTCTCATTAGATGTTGTTTCTCTTTATACCAATATTCCAAATTCTTTGGTTCCAATAATAATTAATGACAAATAGAATATTATCAAAAATTATACAAATATTCCTAAAACCGATATTATAGAAGCAATTCAATTTGCACTTGGTAGAAACTATTTTCAATATGAAAATAACTTCTACCAACAAATTGATGGTGTAGCAATGGGAAGTCCTATTTCCAGTGTTATAGCTCAATTAGTTTTAGAATATTTAGAAGAAAATGTATTGAATAATTCGAATGAACGAATTATAACTTTCAAAAGGTATGTTGATGATTGCCTTATAATAACATCAGAAGATTTTATTGATGATATTCTCAAAAAATTCAACGACTTTAATAGAAAATTACAATTTACTCTAGAAAAAGAAACGAACAATACATTAAATTTTCTTGATATTACTCTCATACACAAAAACAATGAAATTATCACAAAATGGCATAGAAAAGAAATTTTTTCACAAAGAACATTGAACTACAACAGTACACATCATTTGTCACAAAAAAAGAGTTTAATAATCGGATATATAGACAAAGCACTTAAACTTACTTCACCTACACACAGACATGAAACATTACAAGATGTCCATAAATTACTCATAAAAAACGATTACCCAATAAAACTTATACAGAAAATCACTAAAAATGGAATTCATAAACTTTACAACACATAAGAAACATCAATAAAAGAAAATATTAACAAAAAATATATTCCTCTCCCATATTTTCCTGATTTAAGTAATAAAATTTCACAAATTTCAAATCCACACGATATTAAAGTAGCCCACACCGCACAAAATCAAATAAAACAAATATATTCTAAATTAAAAAGTGAAACACCTCTTCTGCGAAAATCTCATGTTGTTTATAGTATACCCTGTAATAATTGTAATAAATCATATATAGGACAAACTTTTCAAAATTTAGAAGAAAGACTAAAAGCACACATATATACCAGAACACAAACCACAGCACTAATAAAACATAAAAACAATGAGAATCATACTTTCAACTTTAATAGCACGAAAATTTTAGGAATAGAAAAAGATCAAAAACGCAGAGAAATTTTAGAAATGTTACATATTCAAAAAAATTTAAATAAAGTCGTAAATGATAGAACAGATATCAAACATTTGAGTTCAATATACGCAGATTTAATTCTTTAATTTTTCGAAGAAACAACAAATCAAAACAAACAAACTCTAACCATAACAACTCATCTCCTTAGACAAAATCTAAACATCTACAATTTTCAATTTTTCTAAAAAGAAAGTATAGTTTAGAATATGTGATCTCCAACAATCAAATATTTCAAACCTATTTTGTACATCACGTGGGGGAAACAGACCTGTCTGTTGATATTGGACTAAATAGCACGTAATTAATAACTGAAGACGGCCACAGCCGCAATGAGAAATTTTTGAAAACAAGATAAATAGTACCCTATTCTTTGACTTTTCAAAATCAAAATAATTTGAACCTATTTCGAACATTACGTGGGTAAAGGTTTCTGTGGTTTCCCTTACCATCTAATAATAACAGATTTGAATGTTAATATTGGACTGAATAGCACGTAATAAATAACAAATAACATAGTAGTCTTTTTCTATTCAAATTTTTTCAAATCAGTAAATGTCAAAGAAATTTCAATTTTTTCAAAAGTTTTGATAAAGCCACGAATGTCGTGGCGAAACGTCAACTTTTTAATAAAATCGAGTTTTTTGAGATTCAACAAGCCTGTTAGTGCTAATAATTATCAAAAGATTATATATATATATATATATATATATATATATATATATATATATATATATATATATATACACTGGCCAGCAAAATTAACGCACCACTAAAATTTGGGTCAATTTCAAAGTTAATTTTCTCGCGAACTGCTGAATCGATGTACATAAAAAAATTTTTCAATGTAGCTTAAATCTTCTGAAATGACGTTATGCAAAGAGAGAAAATTTAAATTCGAGTTTTGGGCATATACTGGGTGTTTGAAGAAAAACTAGTAAAATGCACAACTTTTGTCATATTCTGTGGGAATTCCCATCAACAGTATTAGGTGTCTCTCTAAGTCAAAATATAGCTTCATCTTTTACAAGCATTTTATTTACTTTTTTATCTTGCTTATTAAATGAAATACGGAATTTAATGTAAAACGTAACAACTAAAATTTATTTTAAAAAAATTTGAAATAAAATCTTAAACATTAAAATAAAAAGTCAACAGTGTTTTCTACCCTATTCCTTTTAACTGATTGACATCGACGACCCATATTTTGAACCAGACGTCTAATTTTCGCTTGATCTATATTTGTCCATATTTCCCTCATAATGTTTTCTACATCATCCAAGGAGGCAGGTGGGGGTTGATGATCTCTAAGCTGCCTTTCATTAGATCCCATAAATGTTCTGGTTAATTAAGTTCTATTTTCGCAGTATGTGGTCTGGCATTATCTTGCATTAGTATAAAATTATCTCCAATATAACCAGCCATAGGGACCACATGCTCTGACAAAATTTCGTCAATGTACTTTTCGCTATTTAAAGGTGCTCCATGCAAGGACATGATGTCTGTACGAGCTGCCAAAGAAATTCCGCCCCAAAACATCACAGAGCCTCCATTAAATAACTCGGTTTAGCGAATATTATTTTGTGAATAACGTTCGTTTGGCTGTCGAATAATTTCTGAGCTTCGATCCTTGCTGGATAGATAAAACCTCGTCTCATCAGTGAACAAAACTCGTTTCCAATCTTCAACAGTCCAGTACACATGTTCCCTAGCAAATTGAAGTCTTTAAGTCTTTTTTCGACATTAAATTCCGTATTTCATTTAATATGTGAGATAAAAACGTGAATAAAGAAACAAAATGCTTGTAAAAGATGGGGCTATATTTTGACTTAGAGAGACACCTAATACTGTTGATGGGAATTCCCACAGAATATGACAAAAGTTGTGCATTTTACTAGTTTTTCTTCAAACACCCAGTATATGCCTGAAACCCGAATTTAAATTTTCTCTCTTTGCATAACGCCTTTTCTGAAGATTCAAGCTAAATTGAAAAAAAATTTTATCTAAATCGATTCAGCAGTTCGCGAGAAAATTAACTTTGAAATTGACCCAAATTTTAGTGATGCGTTAATTTTGCTGGCCAGTGTATATATATATATATATATATATATATATATATATATATATATATATATATATATATATATATATATCTGCTGGATTGTATCAAGGGTCATTATCTCATGTACGCTGACGATCTGAAAATATATGGAGAAATCAACACTATTGAAGACTGCATGAGACTGCAGGAGGGACTGAATGATGCTTCTGAATGGTGCGTTTCAAATCAGCTGAACCTTAATGTTGTGACATATACCAGGAGGAAAAATATTATTCACTCCGGTTATAATGTTGAAAATAGCATTTTGGCTAGGGTATCTGAGATTCGTGATCTTGGTATTTTGTTTGATCAACGTTTCACGTTTGTCCCTCATATAAATGCTACGCTCTCGGCTGCACTTAAAACCTATGGTTTCATTGTGCGCAATGCCAAACATTTTCAGGATACGGGAACTCTATTGCAGTTGTTCAATTATTTAGTGAAGAGCAGATTAAATTTCGGTTGTATGATTTGGCATCATATCTACAATGTTCACAGGTATCATTTGGAGTCAGTGCAGCGGAGGTTCCTTAAGTATCTGGTGTGGAGAGAGGATGGTGTTTACCCTTCAAGAGGTTTTGATCAGGATAACTTATTGAACAGGTTTGGGGTAAAATCGCTTGAAGTCACCAGAAAACTTCTCTCTTTGAAATTTTTATATAATCTATTACACGGCTGTATTGACAGTCCCCCTCTTCTGGCTATGGTGGAATTTCTGGTACCTAGGCGGTGCTCAAGATGTAATGAAATTTTTTTCTTGACGACTCCAAGAACCAATTCTCTTGTACAATCGCCTATAAGATACATGTGTTCATTATTCAATAAGGTTTCTGATAGTTGTGATATGAACTTTGATACGTTTCTCTCTTTTTTCTCTCTGTCATTTCATTTTTTTAAGTCAATTTTTAGTTATTGTAATACTAATATTTTTGAAGCCGCTTCTGTTAATTTTTATTTAGTTATTTAAGAATGTTTCCTGTAACTGGGTTTTCTTTGGACCTGTAGGAAATAAAGGCCTTATTATTATATATATATATATATATATATATATATATATATTTATATATATATATATATATATATATATATATATATATATATATATATATATATATATATATATATATATATATATATATATATATATATATTTATATATAAACAAATGTTCATATTATATAATCTTTTTACTGAAATTAGCTACTCTGAGAATTGGTTTCAACCATTAGCCATGGAGGTGGAATTTTATATGATCTCGTTGATGAATGATTTTTCAAATTATTTTTGATAAATTGTGACTGATTCGAAATTATTTCAATATGCATAGCTACCTGATTCGTAACTTCCACATTCTGCACAATCTCCATATTTTCATCAGAGCCTTCAGTTGTTTTGCGAAAAAGAAACATTTGATAATAAACAATATAGCCATATTATATAATAACCATACCTTCTAAACTGTGATTGTCAAGGAATAAAAGAGATGGAAGAGCTTCTCTTATTTTTTCTGGAAAATTTTGTATTGAAGTGACTTCGTTGCCCTCCAAATAAAGGTGTTGTAATTCAGTGCATAAAGATAAAAAGCAGATACTCCTCATAGAAGTGAGTTTGTTCCTGAAAATTATCCATTAATTCTAAGTAGAAATAATATAAAATTATTCTGAGGAAAATAGAGATGAAAAAGAATACTCTTTCTGTTGACGAAGAAAAATATTTATGATTGCTGTTCCGGTAACATGAAAATTTCGTCCATTTTCTTAGGACCATATTGAGCCTCTGAAATAGTGATCTATAAAAAATGCTGAACCAATAGGCTTTCTTCCATGAAGAGTAAAAACGTATTGGCTCATAAGAAATAAATGAACCTAATAAATAAAAAACTCAACAACTTTATGGTTATCTCGGTTATATCGAGTAATCGAGCGCAGCACTACAGACCCCCAAAGATCAGTTAGGGAGCTTCAAATTTGTATGTGATATGATTTTGTATCAGAGATTTCATCTTTGGCTATTTCAAATCTTTTCTACCAACGAGGCGATATTTCTGTTGAAATTTGATTCGTTTTTCAACATTCTGGACAGTCTCTCGAAATTCAGTAAGAAGGCTACTGTACTAATGTATGCCTGTGTGAATTGACTAGATTTTAGGAATGGGCCATTTTGGGGTTTCAAATTTTTTCCTCTACCCTCCATTTTTCAATTAAATTTTATTGTGTTTGCTTTCATTTACATTTTATACAACAGTTTGATATCGTTAGATTGATTTCTCTCCCTACGCAACTTCTATGTTTGAATTTTAAACGATTTTGATGATTTTCAAGTATTGTGCATCTCTACAATAACAAAAAATTCCGCTGAACATTTTTTACGTGAGTGTAGTTGATGTTATGGAAGGGTTTCAAATGTTTCCTCACACCACTGCAATTTTTATTCAAAAATTTCATGCGTTTTTGCAGCTTGAAAAGCTTTTAGCATCTCTTTAACCCCTCTATAAATAAGAGAGTAAATAATTTTCATATTTGAAGGCTGGAAAATATAATCTTATTGAGCTCAGCTGTACGCGTTTGTTCAAAATATTAAGGGTATGAAATATATAGAATAAGAATATGTAATATCTATGTTATATGACTTTGGTAAATATATTATTATTTATATATGATATAGATGATAGATGACCGATGACAGATGAAAGATGACAGATGGTAGATGAAAGATGATAGATGCTAGATGATAGATGATAGATGATAGATGATAGATGATAGATGATAGATGATAGATGATAGATGATAGATGATAGATGATAGATGATAGATGATAAATGAAAGATGATAGATGACAGATGACAGATGGTAGATGGTAGATGATAGATGATAGATGCTAGATGATAGATGATAGATGAAAGATGATAGATGATAGATGACAGATGATAGATGATAGATGATAGATGATAGATGATAGAAGATAGATGGTAGATGATAGATGATAGATGATAGATGATAGATGATATATGATAGATGATAGATGATAGATGATAGATGATAGATGATAGATGATAGATGGTTGATAATCGACGATAGATGAGAAATAATAGATGACTGATGATATATATATATATATATATATATATATATATATATATATATATATATATATATATATATATATATATATATATATATATATATATATATATATATATATATATATATATATATATATGTATTAGGTATATATTTTTACGGATCGGTTTCTATGAATTTGACATTTTTCTCCGGGTCTTCGTCCATGTTATTTAGAGCCCCATTTGTGATTATATATTTCGACGTGTTGAACTGAGGCCGACGTACTCTGATTTCTACTCTCTACATTTTGTGTTCTTCTATTCTGCATAAGATGAGACGATTTGTTTGGCCAATATTTATTTGATTACTATCCTTGTATATTTATCAAAAAAATCGTCGTATTGTACGCATAATAAAAGTACACAAGAATACAGTGAGTATGAGAAAGTCAGCCCTGGTTCAAACCGTCTAAAAATATAATCAGAAAATCGACTTCGAAAACTATGAACAACAGTCTATTGAACAACTAAACAAACGACTCATATATAATGTATATATATATATATATATATATATATATATATATATAAATCTATATATATAAATATATCTGTGTATAAATATATATTTATCTATATATATATATATATATATATAATTAACAGTACTTCTTTTCATATCCTACCTTCTTACGTCAATTATCTTTATTCTTGATAAAAAAGCGCAAGAGGCAATATCCACTAAACTGTTATCTGTGGCATATATCTCTTCCAAATTTTCCACTCCTGACAATGAATCTAAATGATACAAATTGCATCTGTTCAAACGAAGAATCTTCAAATTCCTCAATCCGCAACCCAAATCACGTAGTGAAGAAACGCAACTTCCATCAAGAATTAACTCCCTGAGGGCTGGTGTATATATGCTAAGCTGCTGTAGACTAATTTCCCTTGTTATTACTTTGAGTTTCACTTGAGTGACGGTTTCAAGATTTTCTGTTGCAGTCACCTTCAACTGAAAAAATGTACCTTGAGGTCAAGATGGGTGTGTACTCGAATGAATAAGATGATTTCATGAAAAATCTTCAAATAGGAAATATTTCACATGGTTTACAACTTTCAGCAGCTGAAATTCAATGAAGCTCAATGTTTAGAATGGCATATAGTTAAAGTTTAACAAGATTAATATATAACAACGCATTTTTCTGTTTTTTTTAAATAAACCTCCTATTTTCAGATGATAGGCATTCATTTTCTCATAAAGAAAAATTCTGAGATTGAATATTTGATTGTAGTTGGAAATAGGGGTCACTTGCATATCCACCTCAGAAATGAATCACACATTTGTAAGGGTTTGATTAAAAATATAAATAATTGAGAATATCTGAGTTCGAAAACCAAGAGCATCTGAACTATGTACCTAGTTCTCACAATATACTGGTGCTTGTTGAAACAAAAAAGGAAACATACGTATTTCATTCCTCCCTGAAGTATGTGTCAGGGAGGCGGGCTGCTTGATCATTTAAATCATACTAGAATGCAGTTATATTTTTCAAATAATGTATATATGTATTTTGTTTTGGTCGACTATATAACTGGTATGAATACTCGTAGTTTGGAAGAACCCTATTTAATATAATTTCTTTTTCTGAGGCTATTCATTGGTCTTTTTGAATAGAAATCAATAAACATCTTAAACAAGAAAAATAGTTGGCAAATTCACGAATGCAATACTATAGAGGAGATCTAATTTGAAAAAATTATTGAATATGATGCTACTTTTTGGTACAAATGGCAATACTGCATTATTGAAAATATTTTCGATCGATAGAGGAAAAAAGGAAACACACGTGTTTCATTCCTCCCTGAAGTATGTGTCAGGGAGGCGGGCAACTTGAGTTTGGGATTAACTCCTTCAGCCAGATCATAGGATACAGTTGTATGAACAAGTGCATAGGGATAGGTGAGGCGGAATATTTATATATATATATATATATATATATATATATATATATATATATATATATATATATATATATATATATATATATTTATAACATAGGAAGTGTGGGTAATGTTCAGAGGATTAATACTGGCCCAGCATTCGCCTTATAAGTTCACAAGTAGTGACTTACATTACCATGAGTAAACCTCTTAAAAAAACTCATGGCACACCAGTCGGCCCCGGGCTTTGAATCCGAG
Source organism: Cynegetis impunctata (assembly GCA_030704885.1). Classification (NCBI taxonomy): domain Eukaryota; kingdom Metazoa; phylum Arthropoda; class Insecta; order Coleoptera; family Coccinellidae; genus Cynegetis; species Cynegetis impunctata. The sequence continues at coordinate 259,880 of JARQZK010002221.1, forward strand.
ACCTTCCAAATACTAGCCAGCGTACGCGTACGCTAAGTACTCGTCTAACTAGCTTCGTGCAGCTTGTTGAGAATTTATGCCATAATGAAATATTTCACCGTGGTTCGTGTTGAAGAGGTCACTACATATAGAATGAAATATAAAAATCCATTGAATGAAAGATATTTATCGCCTGGGTATAAAAGAAAATTTAGTATCAGTCTTCATATCAGAATCAAACTTTAAGAAATTACATTGTTGATTCTCTTGGGTTTTCCTATTTTACGAAATTATCTCAATTCGAAAACCAAGAGTAGGTACCTGAACTATGTAGTTACCACTAACTCACAATATACTGCTACTTATTCTGAATTTATGCCATAGTAAAATATTTCACCTTGTTTCGTGTTGAAGAGGTCACTACGTATAGAATGAAATATAAAAATCTATTGAATGGTAGATATTTATCGCATGGGTATCAAATAAAATTTAGTATCAGTCTCCGTATTAGAATCAAACTTAAAGAAATTACATTGTAAATTCTTTCGGATTTTCCTATTTTACAAAGTTATGTTAGTTCGAAAACCAATAACATCTGAACTATGTAGTGTTACCATTATCTCACAATATACTATTATTTATGCCATAGTGAAATATTTTACCGTGTTTCGTGTTGAAGAGGTCAGAACGTATAGAATGAAATATAAAAATTCATTGAATGATAGATATTTATCGCGTGGGTATCAAAGAAACTTTAGTATCAGCCTTCGTATTATAATGAAACTTAAGGAAACTACATTGTTAATTCTCAGGGGTTTTTCTATTTTACAAACATACCTCAGTTCGAAAACCAAGAGTACCTGAACAACTTAGTGTTTTCATCAACTCACAATATACTGCTGTTTATTGAGAATTTATGCCATGGTAAAATATTTTTTACTGTAATTCGTGTTGAAAACGTCAGTACGTATAGAATAAAAAAATATAAAAATTAATTGAATGATAGATACCTATCGCATGTGTATTAGAGATAATTTAGTATCTGTATTCGTATAAGAATGAGACTTAAAGAAATTACATTGTTTATCCTCTTGGATTTTGCAATTTCACAAGTTATCTCAGATTGAGAACTACAAGCATCTGAACTGCTTAGTGTTTTCATTAACTCACGAAGCACTGCTGCTTTTAAATTATTCAGAGTGGGTACTTATAACTGAATGTTCGTAAGTAATTGCACAAGTGCATTAAAATTACCGATAATTTTGCATGACAGCGTGTTGTCAAAAAACTGCATGAGTCCATTTTCATTTTTTGGAGAAAGAGCCCGACGCCGAAGGTGTTCTCCAAAATATGAAAATGACCGAATGCAGTTTTTTAAAGACAACACGCTGGAATGCGAAATTATCTGGTTATTTTGATGCGCGAGTGTAATTTGCGGGAATATTTCCCGAATAAACTTACAACTTGTCAAACTGACGTTAGTAATTCATAAATTCTTAGCTTGTCATCAATAACCGTAATATGAACTATGCTACTATGGGCGAGTTGTACCAACAAGGTTTAAAACATAACTAATGGTTTAAGCAAAATGGGTGTTGTACCAGAGTGGATCAGTGGGTAACCAGAGTTTTGCCAACGGGTTTGTTAACCGCCCAAAAATGAGTGGTTAAAATAATAACTCTAGTTTTCTAACCTAAAAAATTTGTTCAACAGAGCGGATTCTGTAATTTTTTTATTTTTACCAAATATAATGGAATATCCCGATATACTGAATTTTAGTGATGACGAAGATTTTAATGAACTTGTAAATTTACAAGTATATCCGAAAACTTTCGGCGACGAACTAACCATTTTACAGAATGGAATGACCAGGAATTTTTGAATAGATTTAGACTATCTAAAAATACTGTTAATATGTTGGTATTAGAAGTATCGGCAGACATAAGGTACTAAAAGTATGTCTATTACAAATAGGTACCTATGTGTTATTAATAAATTTATTTTATTTGAAAGTAATGGTTTAATAAATAGTCTCGATTATAATAGTAAGTTCCAAATTATCAATGTATTCAGTACAAAACAGAGAAGATTCAGTTGAGTAGTATCTACTTTTTAGGAACCATGCACTGTCCCCAGAAGAGATGGTTCTTGTAACTCTTCGGTATCTGGCAAACTGGCTGTATATTAGCAAGTTTGTGGGAGACTTTTCTGACCTTTTTTATTTTTATTCATTTTTAGTCAAATAAAACAATATTCAAAAATAAAAAAACACTTCAGGAACTGAGATTGTGAACTGGAAGCTGAGGGTTAGAATCGCATTAAAAATTCTTCTTTTATATTTTTCATTGGCAAAACGTAAGTAATTTACTCTACAGTAGTTCATTCGTCTAACATTCATTGATACCAACCTTTCAAAATGATTGATTAACAAATCTGCACGAAAACACCACTGGTACAACACGTACCGGTTTAAACTTTTGTTAAATTTAACCCTATGGTTAGGTAAACCAGGTTTAGCCGACTGTTGGTACAACTCGCCCTATGCAATTATTGGTCTACAATGCAAATATCGCAGGGCTCATAGATATGAAACACATTCTATGGGCTACTCGAAAGAGCCCTTCAAAAATAATTACCCGAGCAACATACACTGACTTCTGCAAATCTCTATGCGTTGTCTAGGTAATACATTTACCTTGTGCGCAAGTTATTTTCTGACGAAGTGTATTGTGAGTTGCATAAAAGTCCAATAATCTAATAAAGACATGTGAATCTAGAGCAACGAAGTAATACAATTATAAACAATATCACATGATATTCCTGAAGTTCTCAGAATAATTCTGTATATTAGCACTGCATATATCTACATTATACAGCAGATAGGTATACATGTAATCACTCAATTGCCAAAAGTATGGCCCATATGTTATTTCTATAATGTATATTCGTTTATTATTTAGGCTATTACTTTATGCTTTCGAAATTTTATAGATAAACTACTTTCTCTTGTACTATTTGAAAAAAAATATGATTCTTACTCTGTTTAATTCAAGAATAGGTAACAAAACTAAGGAAAATGGATTTATTGACTCAGTATATTATATTGTAACACTTAAAATATACTTCTATATTTCGTGTTGCCCCCTCTTGTCCTATTTATTACCTATAGATTGCACAATGTATACTACTAATGACCTCATGAGTTGCATTTTGCAAAATATTCTCCCATTCTTCATGAGAGCTGAACTAAGCTAATTGATTACTATGATATTGTACGACTTCTAATAATTTTCCCTCACACGTCTTAAACATATATCTATAGGATTGCGTCCACACCCAAAAAATAAATGAACTATTGGAAAAACAACGTCTAAAAATTATGTTCTCAACAACATAACTTATTAGGCAAGTAAATCTCTACTGACTTATCGTAAAACAGGGTGAATCGGAACACACATCAACCTAAGAAGCAAACCAATGAATAGGTAACGAGTTTTTTTTTAAATTAATTTTTTACTAGAAACTTCTGTCTTATTTCATCCTTGTAATTTTGAGAGAGATCAAAACATTTAAAAATGGTTTTATATTTCTTGGAAATATTCATTTCCTTCAATTCAACATTTAATGAGGTTAATGAAATCAGGTAATAATGATGATGGACGAAAAGAAACACATTAGCACCATAATTTTCTAAACAATTTTTTAAAAATTATAAATTAACTTTGAAGATTGAAATTTATTGAAAGGTATAATGTATACAAATTGAAAAGGATGAAGATTTAATACAAATTCAATTGACTCATGTAGTTAAAAAAAGTTATAAGAATAAGAATAAGAATAAGAAATTTATTGATCCAAATGGCTGTTATACAACGTGTTATGCATAATACAGATAGGATAAGTCAAAATATTATACAAACAAAATAAAAACAGGATAGAATAACAAAGCAAAAAAAAAACATACATAACAAAAAATACTTTATGGGATCAGAAACCTACGATATTGCTACATTTATCACAAAACTCATTAAGTGAATAAAAAGAATGCCGTATTAAGAAGTGCTTAATTTTCCGCTTAAAAATAGAGATAGTTCTGGCCTGCTTGATCTCTATAGGCAAATTATTAAAATATTTTGGCCCAGCATAACTAAGACACTTTCTGTAATAAAAGTGATTAAAGTGTGGTATTTTAAAATCATCTCTTTTTCGAGTATTATATTGATGATTTTCACCATTCAATACAAAAATATCTCTATTTACATAAACGTAACACAACAATTTATAAAGATATATACCAAAAACAGTTAAAATATTATTATCACAGAATGTTTTCCTGCACGAGTCTCTGGGTTTTAAGCCAAAAATCATCCTGACTATTCTTTTCTGACAAACAAAAACTCTATTAAAATCTTGAGCCTGACCCCATGTTAAAACATGTAATGATAATGCTGGGTAGACTAGACCATAGTAAGTCGCCATAAGTGCATTTATTGAGAAATTATTTTTCAGGTTTAAGATTACAAAATAATTACGATTAAGCTTTAAACAAACCTCATTTATATGGCCATTCCAGTCAAAATTCTCATTTAAATAGAGACCAAGAAATTTGACATTATTTGGTTTTGATATTTTCTGGCCATCATAGACAATATCCTCTAGTACAGGTGTTTTAAATTTTGGATAAAATTCGACAAGAACAGTTAATCTGATCTTATAAGATCCTTGAATCGAGAAGGTGTTTGGATGTTGACATTTGGATGCAGTACCTTCATGACATCTTCTGGAAGAAACTTCCTCCTCCTTTTTTCAAATCTTCAGGTTAAATTTTTCCACATATTCGTCGTCTTCTGGCTACAGGACTTTTGCCACGTAGAGTCCGTTTGACTTTTTTCCGGTAACTTCAATCACAAGGAAGTCGCCTAGAGCAAATCTGCTCGAAAGTTGGGAACTTTCTGGGAGCCCAAAATCTGGGTCCTCTCCAGTAATTGTGGAAAATAATTCACTGTCACTTTCTTGAATGAAACAATAGTAATTGTAATTTTCAAACGATGATCTTGGGAATATTTACATTCCGAAACACCCCTAAATCTTGAACCTATGACATCACAAGAAATTCTTCATCTTTCAGTTTGATATCTTACTTCTAATAAGAAATATTTTTTGGGAATGATATATGCAAGATAGCAAAATACAATACCAAGTTCTGTATTTATATGCAAAGTTTTTCAGTAGGTTATTTGGTGTCTTGTCACTTGCAGTCCTGCTCATGAGACAATAGGTATTTATGAAAAAAAGCCTCAACTTTTACTTCAAAAAAATTAAGCAATTCCTTCAAGGTATATTCATAAAAATATGTGAAGGAAAAGGTTTTACTTCGAGGGGTTTGCTTTGAAGTAAAAGGTTTTACGTTTGTCGTATTTATAAAAAAGAAGCATTTGCTGTGAACTGAAGGATTTTTTTCTAAAAATAGGAATCTAGGTCCACAACAACTTTTCTCACTCCTTTCAGTAGTTTTCTAGACCTCACACAGCTTGTTATATAAAATTTTTGTACTTTGAGGAGTGTTTTCGTGTGGAAGTGCTCTTATAAGTGATTTTTAGTTTTGTGGTCCTAATGGTACAAACCAAGACGTACGTCACGTGAATCAGATTGCCAACAGTTTTAAGTATGAAACAAATAAATATAGAGCACATACGCGTTGATTGCTCACTGCTAGTCCCACACTAGTTGCACATTACACGATTTCGCCCGTGCAGGGAAAAACCGCACGGGAAATTTTTCTTAGTTGACTGAGGAAGAGTATGGCCGCTTTCACATTGTACGATTACAACACGGGCACGGTTTTTAGCCGTGCTGCAGCCGTCCATTGCTACTGGAGCCACACGGGAACCGTATCGTCTCTTCATCTCAGTTGCCTACTTGACCAAATGCACGCTTTTACATTGGACGATTTTTAGTCGTGTGTCGTGAAGGAGTTGTCTGTAGTGAGCACCGCTTGTTTTTGTTTAATTTAAGTTTGTTTATTCGAGGTGCATAGGACAATGGAATCAATTGACGCTGAAGTTTTGATATCGCTTGTTGAAGCAAAACCTATTTTATGGGATAAAACTTAAAATTTATAAGGATAGAAAAAAATGTAAATCTCCCAACTTCCTCACGTCTCTCATTAATTGGATGAACACACTGAAGACGATTGCGTATTTTTTTCCGATGACGATAAATTACCCACAATGCACCTAATTTGTTCAAGATAAATAATCACATCTACGACTGGTATCCTATCGACAGAACAAATGAAAATGTTGATTTTGAACGATTTAAAAGCATCCAATATGAAAACTCAGATCTCGATAAAAACTCGTACGGTTTTTTCCCGCACGGGCGAAATCGTGAAATGTGCAACTGACGTCAGCCTGTTGAAATCGCTGTACCTTTTACTCTATTTATACGAAGTATTCCCTTGCAAGGAAAAGGTAGAGTTTATGAATACGAATTGAAGCAAAACCTTTTGCTTCTACTTTTTACTTGAAAGTAAATGCTTCATTTTTATAAATACGGACTAATAGTGTTTCGAAATGGCTAATCGTAACTTCTCACCTCCTCTTAATGTTACCTTCCTGAAGAAAATTATTAACTAAAAAAAGCGTTTCTGATAACTCCCCTGTTCTGATTCATCCGGTTTTACGTTACAACTGGAATTATATATATATATATATATATATATATATATATATATATATATATATATATATATATATTATATATATATATATATATATATATATATATATATATATATATATATATATATATATATATATATATATATATATATATATAAATATATATATATATATATATATATATATATATATATACAGGGTGATTCATTAATATGTGTAAATATTTTAACAGAAAAATGTTGAGCTCAAAATATGAAGATCTAACCCAATTTGCTCATACAAAATATTTCTCCTTACTGATTTACAGGGTGTTTTATTTAGATTATTGAAAATGAAATTTGTTCATTAATCGAATGCTGCTTGATATTTCTTTATGATATTTGGCAGTAAGTTGAATTAGTTTGGGACACATCAACTTATAGTAAAGAAGACTTTCTCGCTGTCACCAGTGGCGTACGGCAGGGGCACGGGAAGAGTTCTTGTTTCCTAAATTCTACGCCACTGGAAGAATTGTCGTTTTAGTATAATTTTTCGATTCTCCAATATTTTCTCTGTAAATAAAGCTTTCTTGTTTTGTAACGCCAGAGCCACTATTTTTCGAGATATTTAACGTTGAACATATGGCTGCACAATTCTTTTAATTTTTAAGTACGAGTCTGTCGGTGTTTTTTTGTCATACGATTGCATGTATCACGTAAAATAAACATTATTAAGTATTTTTTTCAATTTATAATAATATTGAAAATAACAATTCAAAACAGAACAACTACAAAAATATCCCAAACGATAAATATTTGCCAGGAACTATGGCAGCAAATTGTGAATTCCGCTAATTTTATTGCGAATCAGCCAATATATTTTTTAAAATTAGAAGATCGTTTAGCGAAATAATGGATTCTATCATTGAGGTTAACGGAGATCACATTGAACATTTGTTGTAAATTGTTTTTAAGTTTTGTTCATAAATTTGATATTCTTCCAAAAACTGTAAAGAAGATCTTGATAATTAATTATTTATTTTGACTTTCTTATGTAGCGCTGGATATTTTTGTAGTTGTTCTGTTTTAAATTGTTTGTTAATATTATTATAAATTGAAACAAAATACCTAATAATGATTATTTTAAGTAATACATCCAATCGTGTGACAAAAAACACCGACATGACTCTTACATAAAAATCAAAAGAATTGTGCAGCCATATGTTCAACGTTAAATATCTAGAAAAATAGTGGCTCTGGCGTTACGAAACAAGAGTGCCTTATTTACAGAGAAAATATTGGAGAATAGAAAAATTATACTAAAACGACAATTCTTCCAGTGGCGTAGAATTTAGGAAACAAGAACTCTTCAAGTGCCCCTGCCGTACGCCACTGGTGACAGCGAGAAAGTCTTCTTTACTATAAGTTGATGTGTCCCAAACTACTTCAACTTACTGCCAAATATCATAAAGAAATATCAAGCAGCATTCGAGTAATGAACAAATTTCATTTTCAATAATCTAAATAAAACACCCAGTAAGGAGAAATATTTTGTATGAGCAAATTGGGTTAGATCTTCATATTTTGAGCTCAACATTTTCCTGTTAAAATATTTACACATATTATTGAATCACCCTGTATATATATATATATATATATATTATATATATATATATATATATATATATATATATATATATATATATACAGGGTGATTCATTAATATGTGTAAATATTTTAACAGGAAAATGTTGAGCTCAAAATATGAAGATCTAACCCAATTTGCTCATACAAAATATTTCTACTTACTGGGTGTTTTATTTAGATTATTGAAAATGAAATTTGTTCATTACTCGAATGCTGCTTGATATTGATTGATATATATATATTCTAATATATAAAATTCTCGTGTCACGGTGTTTGTACGTAAACCCCTCCGAAATGGCTCGACCGATTCTCATGATATTTTGTGTGCATATCTGTTAGGTCTGCAAATCGGACATCTATTTTTCATCCCCCTAAATGCTAAGGGTCCACCCCTCATTTAATTTTTATTTTTTAAACAAAATTTCTGGTTATTTCTTATGATACAGCATTCAAAAATACATACAACCCTCATCGATCAACCCCTATTTTTCCATCGCGATTTTTATTTTTTTAAATTTTATCCACACATCCGCAAAAGGTTGCAAGATGGCAATCGAAAATAATAATATTCGGTCTGAAAACAGGTCGATATATTTTTCATACCCCTAAGTGATAAGGGGTTTTATAAGTTTTTATTTTTATTATTTTATGATGTTGCTTTGAAAATATATATAACTCTAAAATTTAACCCTTCTATCGACAACACATATTTTTTAATAGCCATTTCAATAATTCAAACAATGTTTTCCGGGTCAGATATTTTGATAGATAGATATGTAGATAGACAGACAGATAGATAGATAGATAGATAGATAGATAGATAGATAGATAGATAGATAGATAGATAGATAGATAGATAGATAGATAGATAGATAGATAGATAGATAGATAGATAGACAGATAGATATATGGATAGATAGATAGATAGAAAGATACATAGATAGAATAAAAGATATATAGTAAGATAGTTAGAAAGATAGATAACTATCTAGATAGATAGATAGATAGATAGTTAGATAGATAGATAGATATATACATAGATAGAATAAAAGATTGATAGTAAGATAGTTAGGAAGATAGATAACTATCTAGATAGATAGATGGATAAATACATATATAGATAGTTAGATAGATAGAGATACATCGGCAGATAGATAAAAATAATAATTTATATGGCAGAACAAAGTTTGCTGGATCAGATAGATTGATAGATAGATACATAGATATAATAATAGATTGATAGTAAGATAGTTAGAAAGATAGAGATACATCGGTAGATAGATGAATAGATAGAAAGATATATAGATAAAAATAACAATTCATATGGCAGAGCAAAGTTTGCCGGGTCAGCTAGTATGTATATATATATATATATATATATATATATATATATATATATATATATATATATATATATATATATATATATATATATATATATATATATATATATATATATATATATTCATAAGTATTCGAAATCATTACATAAAAGCAATCTGGTACTAATGCTCAGAATGACAATCTGACAAATCAATACTGTCATATGAAATACATGACAGAATTATAATTATTTTAACTGAGTCACCTATACATAAACTAATAGTTCAGAAGATTGAAGAAATCATTTGGTAATTAATTACTTTGGATGATACTCACCAGAAGATCTCGCAAATCATTTTGAAGAGGAATATTCCAGTCGATGGAAAAGTTATCGTCAGATTCTGTATCATCACTATTGGTCCATATTTCCACGTCAGATAATGAAATAGAATCACTTTCTGGTGTAGGAAAATTGATAGTATTTGAAACAGGAGTTAAATCTCTATTTAAAAATTCTGCCAAGTTCGGAGCCATGATGTAATCGACAAAACTTTCTTGGTAACATGGGAAGTCCAATCGATAATCATTCGCATTCTAAAGAAATAAGACCATTTCGCTTCGAATTAACTTCAATACTGTGTCTTTCTTCTGTTGGCAGGCAAACAAGGATACTTTTTATGTAGATTTTCCAAAACAATACAGTTTTATTCTTATAGAGAATATATTAGGAAACTGCATTTCTTCCTGGAAATGAAAATAAAACCATTTATTAGTCAGCACCAGCAAATGTTTTATATGAAATTTTCAGGGTATCTAACAAAAAGGATGCTCCAACATTATGTCTTTTATTTTTTCTACGATATAGCCTCACAAAATTGTCAAGTTTCATCGATTCTTTATAAACCAAGACTAAACGAATTGGAGATATAGGAATTTTTAGAGTTTGCTTCCTACTAAAGTAATTTGTCCTTTCCAGAGTAGGTACATTAACTTAGTTTTGAAATACTAAATCTCCAAGACAAAAAACTCTACGAAAATAGTTATTGAGATGATTCTACTGATCTAAGAAATATGCTCTAGACTCATTGATTCCCAAAGTGGTCCAGGTGGACCCCCAGGGGTCCACGGGAGACTCGACTGGGGTCTACGTTGGCGTGAAAAAAGAATGGGGGTTCACAATTCGTAAGCGGGGGTCCACGAATATTTATCTGGTTTCGATAGTGAAGAACTAAAATGTTGGCTTGACTTCACCTATCTTGCTTGCAATCTTGTTTGAAGTTGGTTGATTCTTTACCAATATAAATACTATATTGCCCATGCTCAATGTAACTAATTTGTTTCCTTAATTTCGAGAAGAAAAGTAAAGCAAAGTGAATCGATGATAGTGTTTGCCAGTGTCGGAAAAAGTAAGTATTCTGTCGCAGGTAGAATGCCTTGATGAGAATATTACGATGAGAACATACGTTCAACATTCACTTGCCCTGCATGATGACTGCAGAATCACTTTTGAAGATATTTTGACGATAGAAATACCACCATGGATCATAAATCCATTTGATGAAACGGAGGTGGAGAATGCGATATTACAAGAGAAGCTACTCGAGCTTAGCACTAATAGTGCTGAAGGTGAAATTTAATAAATGGTATCAAACATTTTCGCTGTAGGCAGAAATACCCGAAAAATATCCTGGTCTGTGGGGTACTGCGAAAAAGCTTAAGATAGAATAGCGTTTCCCTCGTCATATCGTGTCGAAAGGAGTTTTAGTGTCCTTACCAACTTTTTAACAAAAATTTGCTGACATCCACCAATTCAATTGATTAATTAACCAATAAATTCTCACTTTTTTTTCGATAACTGTTAATTCGTGGTTGCAACTCAGCCGCAACGCAAATTTCCATAGTTAGATCTGATCTTCATATTTCTGTCGAGTTTTGGGAATATGGTAGAAATGTAGCTGCAGGGGGTCCACAGGAAGCAGCAAAATTTTCAAAGTGGTCTATGAGAAAAAAAAGTTTGGGAACCTCTGCTCCAGACCAAATAATTATTGACTCAACAATAATTATATCGCTCATTTGAATAAGGAGAGTTATTTGCCAACTGAAAATCTACAATCAACATATAATCTTCTCCAACACTGACGAACCTATATATGAAAATTATGATATAATGATGTTTTGAATACTTTTTGTTGAAAATGAAGCTGTTTATGATTAGTATGTTGACGAGTTATTCCGTTATTATAAAGCAAAAAGAAAACACGTGTTTCATTGCTCCCTGAAGTATGTGTCATGAAGGCGGGCTTTGATTTATGGGGATGAACTCCTTCAGTCAGATCAGAGGATACACTTGTATGTACAAGTGCATTAAGGATGGGTGAGATAGGATATTTATGGAAAAGAGGAAACGTGGGTAAGGTTCAGAGGATAGTACTGGCCCAGCATTTGCCTTGTAAGTATGCAAGCAGTGACTTACTTAACGCCGTGAGGAAACCTCTGAAAAAAACTCATGACAGACCAGTCGACCACTGGGTTCGAACCCGGGACCTCCCATATACTAGCCCTTAAGTTCTTGGCTAACTATCTTGTTCATGTCATGAACTTGCTTTTGTATTATATATTCTTGTAAAAGTTGAAACGAGGAAAGAAAAGCATTTATTATTATATTTGTGTTTATTTTGGTTGTCATGTTTTGCATTTGATAATATAAATGAAGAGGTTTTGAAATCAAGTTGAATCATGGTAAATAATTGCCTGTTGAGTGAGTTCTATACAAAATTTAATACATTATGTTTGCAAAGCAAGGCTAGTTTAGTGAAAGGTTAATATTTTTCTCAAATCATAACATACAAAATTATTTATACTTTCGACTTGAATCTTTTACCTTCGTCAAGATTCTTCCGGCACATTTCAATAAAATTTGAATAATACTTCAATAAAATTCTAGATTTTTACTCAAACGATGTCGCAATATTAAATTTTATTTAACTCATGCATTAAAAATTTATAAGAACTCTTCTTTTTAGATATTAATATTCCACATTACGTGTCGGCTTTTAAAAAATACGGCAAGTCCTGGGAATACTTGTCGAATATTGGACTCGAGTGATATATCTAGGGTGTGGGGGCAAAAGGGTATAAGTCCAAAACGCCTCTTCTACAGGAGAGCTGAAATAAGATTATGAATTCGTTTTCATAATTCAATAAGTGCTTGTATACAAATGAAATTGTAATAATTTATTAATAACTATGTTACCAGCCGGCTATAGTAAGTATTTATGTGGACATAAGAACTAAAGTTAAAAATGAAGTTAATTTTTTCATTTGAAAATAAATTACCATTAGGTCATTCTTGTTCGCCGTCCTCTTCTCCTGGATAGATTTCATCTCGCTGGTTCGTTGTTTTTAAGCCTTTGTAAAAATCGTGAAAAATAGGATTAACTTATGGTAAAAGGTCTAAAATATCTTTTTTTTTTCTTCCGATATCGGAATAGTACCTCGCAGCCATTAGGTTTGTACCAGAACGGTATCTTCTTAGTATGGAAAAACATTGAAATGTTCCGTACTCATCTAAGGAGGTCTTAAAATTTCTCCACTTCCTTTAGTGTAACGAAACCATTGAGCATTATGCCACAAAGACTGTTTTCCGCATACGTCTTTTTTTCGCAGAAAAAATTCATTTGTAAGCAACTGCTGAAAATTCAAAAAATCTTCGCGTGTGTAAGTTCAACGACTTCATACTTGTTCTTCTTTCCCATTCCCCGGATCAGCTGGTACCAATCATATGGATGAGAAATTATTATGTCTTTCAGTTTCTTCTTCTGTTTTTCTATAAGGCCATGGTGAATATCACACTCCATATGGGTATGCCCGGGTACCAAAAACTTGTGGTATATAGTCTCCCCAAAAGCATTATTTTGGTAGTGCTACAAAAAATCATTCGCAGATAGATTGTGATTTTTAATTCTGACCACACCATGTGTCAGAATAAAGGACAATAAGTTTAATATCAGGATGGAATTGTCGTCCGTTTTTTTATAAAGGTCATTTTTGATTAAGCTGTGTACACGTAGTATCTCAACGAGGAATAAAGTTGTACTTCGTGTAATAATTTACTTCATTAAGAATTGCAATAGCACTTTGGCCTATTAGGCCATCATCAGTGCGTTACTCGTCAGGTATACCAATGGAAGTCTTTTGTGATACAAATCGACAAAAAAACATTGTACAAACAATTATATAGATCAGTTTTCACATTTGGTATCACCCATAATGGGTTATCTAGGAATGTGTTCTCTTTTACATTTAAAAATTTCATAAACTTGTTTCCAGTACATCACTCCACGTGTCGAGTGGATTTAATACTTTTCAGCCCGTTCGAGTATTCAATCATGTATCGACAATAATAGTTTATAACACACTTCAAACGAACAAGATTACTAATAGCTATCAAATCACGACAGAATATAAGATTCTGTTTTCAGGCACATGCACGTGATCAATTCGATACCAGTCCATACAAGTCGAAAACATTTTAGGAAACTCCCCGGCTTCAAAACGCATATAAGTGGCTGGACCTTATACCAATCGTGGCCTATCTGAAAATGCAAATTGGGACTTATACCAAATTATATCTACATGTTACCGTGAATATGAAGCTTATATCAATTGTTGAGCTGGGAAAAATAAAACATTCTGTCCTTCGTCCAACTGGGCCGTAGTTAACTCATTTTGGCATAATGTGACTTATACCCTTTTGCCCCCACGAACCTATGATATTACTTCGTGAACTATCTCATCGGTATAGTTTGAGATATTCGAAGAATATATATATATATATATATGTATATATATATACTATATATATATATACAGGGCCCCCGTAAGGGCTACTGGCGCCTGTGTGCAAAAAATGGATTTTGGCGCACCTTAAGGCCATTTTGAGATATGTTTTTTCATCCTTTTTTCTGAAGGTTGGTAGGTAAGGCTGCTAATTTATTTGTGCTATTTATTTGTAGCACTAAAATATTCGAAATGCAAACAAACCGCAATACAATCACAACAAAATGAATTCAACATAAATTCATGTCCACGACCCATGTTTAAAGCTTTCACTTTAACTAATGGCGGTACAGACACGCTATTTCTCAAATACTACGAATATATAACCCCAAAAACTAAAATTCCATCTTTTTTTAGGAAACAATAACAGCAAATATTCGGCTTAATATCTACATCATACAATATAAGTACTACTTTCTACTAATTACTTAGATATTTGACAAAAATATGCAATATGCCAGATACTTCTGATGAAAAGTACCTAATGTAACTTCGTCTATAAAACTCAAAAATGATACGCTGCATAGCTAAGGTACAATAAAAAAATAGTAGCTTTGTAGTAGCGATATTTTTCCGAGACTTTTGCCTGTTGCAGAATTCATTAATTACACGTCGCTAAAACGTATTATACCATCAAAAACTTCTTTGTTTCAATTGATAATAAAGCTGAGCCCAACCAATCTTTCTTGACAGCATTGTCGATCTTAAATACTTTTTAATGATTTCTTTAACTTTGAAAAAGATCGCTCGCCCCCCCCCCCCCCCACCCCCCCCCCCCCCCACCCCCCCCCCCCCCCACCCCCCCCCCCCCCCACCCCCCCCCCCCCCCACCCCCCCCCCCCCCCACCCCAATTCGCATATATATATATATATATATATATATATATATATATATATATATATATATATATATATATATATGTGTGTGTGTATATATGTATATATATATATATATATATATATATATATATATATATATATATATATATATATATATATTATATATATATATATATATATATATATATATATATATATATATATATTTATATATTTATTTATATATATATATATATATATACAATATATTTATCATAATGCGAATGAATTTTTTCCTCATAAAAAATTATATCATATCGAAAAAAATAGATACCTCACTATGAACCCGAAGTGTTGAGGAAGTTGGAATAAAAATTGGATAATATCATACATAATTATATAATTTCAAATTATTTCCGGGATATCTGGATGAATTAGAAAATATATTTACTTTATGTTTTGATAGTTCACACTAATAAAAACTATTGATTGATATATCAACGTCTCATCTTGTGGTAGTGAGAATAAGTTATATCTATTTATTACTCATGATAAATAACAACTCATTTTTTTTTTGATATTATAAAGTATTCTTTCGATTATGTTCTAATATTAACAATATTGAAAATATATAAATTATTGAATCTGTGAACAAATAATACATGTCACTCCTGAAGAATTTCTATGGCCCAACCTAATTGCTGGAAATGATAATTATATACTGAAGAGATCTTAGTTCACAAAAATCGTTGACGCAAGTCAATTTACGATAGCAAACACATGTCAAACTTTGAAAAATATTTCATTGCTAAATGAGTTAACGAGATTAATACTCATCACATGATATCGTATTGTGCTTCTTGATTTCATTTACATATTTTAATTAAATAGATAGAATGTGAAATAAAATATGAGTTTTTAAATTTTTTTGAATTGCGTAATCTTTAGAATAATAGAATGTAGTATGACTTGGACATTATTTGAACTTATGTTTGTAATAGGTATGTGAATATATGTTTTTATATATATATATATATATATATATATATATATATATATATATATATATATATATATATATATATATATATATATATATATATATATATATATATATATATATATATATATATATATATATATATATATATATATATCTATATATATATATATATCTATATATTTATATTTATATATATATATATATATATATATTATATATATATAATATATATATATATATATATATATATATATATATATATATATATGTACATATATATATATATATATATATATATATATATATATATATATATATAAATATATAAATAATTATATATATATATATATATATATATATATATATATATATATATATATATATATATATATATATATATATATATATATATAAAATATATATATATATATATATATATATATATATATATATATATATATATATATATATATATATATATATATATATATATGTGTGTGTGTGTGTGTGTGTGTTTGTGCAATTTGCAATTTCAAGAATATATCAACCTTAGAAAATGAATTGAATACTAATCGAACGTAGTTTCCTCTTGAAACTAAAATAAAGTAACGAACTTTTAATAACAGCTTTTTTTCTCAGAAAAAAGCTACTCTCTAAAATTATCTATTTTATTCATGGTGAAATGTTTAAGATACAATTAGTTCCATTTTTATCAAAGGGGGAATGTTTATCCATCCACCTCTTTCTTTGATTCTGTTTTGAATGGCTTCTGTCTTCAGTGTTCCACAAATACTACATCCTTCACATTTTCGGAAATTATTGGCGATGCAGATCTCACTATCCTACTACACCGCTTCTTTCTTTCGTCATTCCCACAAGAAAATACCATATTCTTCTGAGTTTCACTTTCATTTCATACACTCGACTAGCCATAATTGGCCACTAATTACATATTCTTCATTTATATGACGAGGCATTTTGATTGGAGATTGGTATTTTACTACGAAATATAGATATAAATAACATTAAGCTTGACTGGTCAGAATAAATTGGTTTTTTGTTTGAAACTTTCTATTTGTCTTCATCAGTCCTTCCAGAAATCTGTAAAATTCTAATAAATTTTTTAAAATTTTTAACAACTAATCGAAGCAGTGGAAAATCAAGACATCATTTAATCTTGCATAATGTCTACATATCTCTTCAAAGAATCTGGAATTTGCAATTCTTGTATTCCGAGGGGTAGCTGATGATTGTACCAAAGACATTTTCTGACTTCACACCTACATAAATGTTTCAATTCTGGAGGAATTATACCCGATCTTGTTATTGGAATCAAACCATCTTCTATCAGAGTGTCGTATTTCTGGAGAAGAGCCTTCTGTTGAACATCTCCTAGGTAACTGAGCATGCCATTTAAATGTGGTGTTAATGAAGGAATAACTCTGAGAATCAACTGCAGTATTGCTATCAGATTAAAAGGGTATTTATGTTCAAATTCAGATAATTTAAGGATAATGTTCTGAACAGTGCTCACATTCTCTCTATCTTTTTCACCTGCTCGCAGTAGTGCTCCAAATCTTAGGAAAATGTGAACTTTATCCGCTAATCCCAATTGAACGCTCAACATCAAAGGAGTGGTGAATCCACAACTTTCTAGTGGCACATCGATCATTCTCATAAATGAACCAGTCTCAGTATGAAAATCCAAATTAGCAGTGCATGCATGGTCTAGAAAGAACACCACTGCTCTAAGATTTTCTTCTGGGTCGTTGAAGTCGCTCTTCCATCCTGTCACGAAATAGGGTGCTTTTACTCCAAAAATGGCTCCTAGGAGAAGGCGTTCAAAGGTTTTTTCACATAAAAAAATTTGTTCTAATAGTGTTCCTATAGTTCCTGAATCCTTGACTTGCCAGTCGAAGCTTAGTTTGAGTGCAACGTAGAGAACATTGTGAAACTTACCCATCATACACACGGAACTGTTACTTTCACGCATAACATCATGATACCGTAGTATGCAAGTTATGGCTTCTTTTGCAGATTTTTGACTGGAGCGGCCTTGAACAGAAAGTCATATTAAACTTTTCGAGATTATAGATTCTAAAAATGAAATTTCTTCTTGAGGAGATATTTCAAAATGAATATTCACCTTCACTACATTTTTCGATTATGTTGCTAAAATATTGAATAATTTCTTGTCGTTTTTTTCTATCAGTGAGTGAATTTTTAGGCGTTTGACTGAATTGGTCGAAATATGATTTCACGATGACATCCATTACTTGTGATATCTGTCACTTTCATAATCACAGAGAGTTTATATGGGTGTAGTAGATAACCAAAAAATTGAATAGCTCCTGATATTTTCATTTAGATGAAGGTGTAATGAATATAAATTTTTACAAACACTTAACTATGTTGAATTAATACTTTTTGCAAATATTTGTTCGTCGAATTATTCGGTATTTAGAATATTCAGGGAAATATTTTAAATTTGAATAATAATAGGTAGAGCAAATTTTGACATTATTTTATAACTGCAGTTTTGTTTGAAGTGGAATTTTTATCCACTTATATTAAATATGCATTTGAGTATTCTATTGCTATTTTGCAGTATCATATTAGAAATAACACAACCTGGTACTAATGTATAAAGCAGTGGTTCAATAGATGATGCATTTTTCTATTCCGATATTGGAAGAAGTTTCTAAATGATAACTCTATAAATATAAAGAGCATTTTCTTATTCACCATTGGTAAAGTGTAGAATGTTATACTATCTTGGCCTATAAGAAAAAAATGTATACTTATTAGAACTGAATCTACATTATATTAATTGAAATTTGCAAACTTAGCGAAACTTGAACAACGTACATTTGTCTGAAACCGTTCTTCTTCAGCGCATGTAGTATACATAATATATATATATATATATATATATATATATATATATATATATATATATATATATATATATATATATATATATATATATATATATATATATATTATATATATTTTATATATATATATATATATATATATATATATATATATATATGTATTTATTCGTTGTGCATAACAATCGTTTCAGATATATGTTCATTAAATGCACAGAAGATGGACGGTCCGTCTTCTGCGCATATGACAAACTTTATTACATGCGCCTAAGATGAACAAATTCAGACATAAGTCCATCTTATATATATATATATATATATATATATATATATATATATATATATTCAGACATAAGTCCATCTTATATATATATATATATATATATGTGCATTTAATGAACATATATCTGAAACGATTGTCTTATGCACAACTGATAATGTTTATCATATGCGCTGAAGATGGACGTATGTCTGAAAACGTTCTTCTTCTGTGCATGTAATATACAATATGTGCTGAGGATGAACGTATGTCTGAAGCTGTTCATCATATGCCCATGCAATAGAGTTTGTCATATGCGCAGAAAACTTTCTGAAACCGTCCTTTTTATGTGCATGTAATGAACATATATCTGAAACGATTGTCTTAGGCACAATCAATAAAGTTTATCATATGCGCTAAAGATGGACGTATGTCTGAAAACGTTCTTCTTTTGTGCATGTAATAAAGTATACAATATGTGCTGAGGATGAACGCATGTCTGAAACTGTCCATCTTATGCGCATGTAATAAAGTTTGTCATATGCGCAGAAGATTGACTGAAACCGTCCTTCTGTGCATGTGATAAAGTATACAATATTTGCTGAGGATTAACGTATGTCTGAAACTGTCCATCTAATGCGCATGTAATGAAGTTTGTCATATGCACAGAAGATTGACTGAAACCGTCCTTCTGTGCATGTAATAAAATATTCCACATACGCTGCGAACGGACATATATCTGAAACGATTCCTCTTGCACAATTAATGAAGTTTAAAATATGCGCTGAAGATGGACGTATGTCTGAAACCGTCATTCTTATGCGCATGTAATAAAGTATACCATATGCGCTGAGGATGAACGTATGTCTGAAACTGTTCACCTTATGCGCATGTAATAGGATTTTTCATGTGCACGGAATATGGACTGAAACCGCCCATCTTCTGTACATATAATAAAGTATACCGTATACGCTGCGAACGGATATATTTCTGAAACGATTCGCCTTATGCACAAGTAATAAATTTGAGCATATGCACTGAAGATGTACGTTTTTCTGCAAATGTTCATCTCATGCCTTGTTATAAAGTTCATCATACCTATGCGCTAAAGATGGCACGTATTAAAAACTTTCAAATTCAAGTAGAACCGAAATCAAGTAGACAATAATTGACCTCTTTCAAATTGATTTCTTGCGCTTTACTCAGTATAAAGAAGAAAGGTGTAATGAGACCGAAACATTTTCTTGCTGTTCCTTTCAATGATAATTTTTTGAGATTTCAAATTTTCGTAGTCATTGTGAGAAAGGGTATGTCAAGGTGTGAGAATTTATACAGAGTGTCTCATTTAAAAGTGTCCACCCTCAAGAACTCAATAACGAATCAGAATTTGTGAAAACACTCAGGCAGGTCGATTTTTGATGACAGAGGGACATGATCTGGGATATAAAGTTTGTTTCTACTAGAAACCCTCTGGAGAGGGTTGCAACCCCATCAGAAATTTGATTAGGGAAAGTAGGCAGTTTTGTAGCACAAATGTATGCATGGATTCAAATTTGTATGAATCTGCAATTTGTGTTCTATAAAGTGAATATTCACAATGTTACAGGGTGTTTTTATGGAATTATGGTACCGATAAAACCAAAAGAAACAGAGATGTTCTAATTGATCGTAATTCAATTTCTATTGAAAGAAAAATATTTTCAACGAGCAGTATTAGTAAAAATTTACCGCAGATGCTCAAAGTGCACGCCATTAGATTGCATGCAGCGATACAATCGTTCTTAAAAATCATTTCGTACATGCTGTAGCATTACCGGAGTAATGTTACGACATTTTGCCACAATTCTTGCTCTAAGCTCGTCTAAATCTGCAACTCTGCATGAAGAGAAAAAAGGCATTCAACACTTCTTAATCACCTTATTGTTTGTTTTTGCTTCGTCTTGGAACAAAAGATAATCACGGATTTATCGCTGCATGCAATCTAATGGTGAGAAATTTGAGAATTTGTGGTAAATTTTTACTAATACTGTTTGTTAAAAATGTTTTTCTTTCAATAGAAATTATACGATCAATTAGAACATCTCTGTTTCATTTAGTTTCATCTGTACCATAATTCCATAAAAACACCATGTAACTTTGTGAATACTCACTTTATAAGAACACAAACTGCAGATTCATTCAAATTTGAATCCATGATGCATACATTTGTGCTACAAAACTACTTACTTTCCCTAATCAAATTTCTGATGGGGTTGCAACCCTCTCCAGGGGGTTGCTAGTAGAAACAAGGTCTGTATCCCAGATCAAGTCCCCCTGTCATCAAAAATCGACCTGTCTGAGTGTTTTCACAATTTCTGATTCGTTGTTGAGTTATTGAGGGTGGACACTTTTAAATGAGACACTCTGTATATCCAAAACTTTTATGATAGACTATTAATTATTGAAACATTTCGAGCTTCAGAAGTTTTATGAAATTCAAATATCAGTTTAAAAAATCAATGCATAAACGAGAAACTCAAACTACCATGTTGCCTGATGCCTACAATATAATGGAGGGATTATCAACTACAATTACCTTTATTGCATCCCTCGATTATAGTATTAACATACTCGACTATTTCTCTCCTCTTTCGCCTATCATTCAAGCAATCTCTAGGCAACTGCCTGAATTCATTATCCAAATAACATTGCAAAAATACGAATATCATTTCAGTTGACTCCATTGGAAAATTAATAGAAGAATAATACCAAACACTGGAACACTTAAACCATTGTCGATCATTGTTCACATTGTTACTACGTTTTTTCCCGTAATTCTAACGTCATATTCCTAACAGGATGAAGATGAAAGGTTTCATGATATTGATGTGATAATAAAAACCTCTGATACGAGTGCGGAAAACTAAGTAATCTCACTTTTCCAACTTTCATTTCAGGATTGTAGTGCTTTGGTATATGGAAGCATGCTCTCATATAACTCGAGAATTAGAAAGGCGTGCGAATCATTCTACGAACGCAGCTGTCGTTCGTAAAAAGAAGGTTGTGATGATTTCTACCAGTCTGGGGTGAACATAATACCCTACTAGAAGCCTAGAAAATGCATTTAAACAAATTAATATATGTATATATATATATATATATATATATATATATATATATATATATATATATATACGAGGGTTGCTATTTATATTTCTGGCCTAATAATGAAAAAACAAATATGTAGGATCGAAATTGGTTTTATTGTTTTTTAAAATATTCTCCATGATGATCAATACACTTTCGCATGCGTTTGAACCAATTTTCAAAGCACTTTTTCCAGTCCGATTGAGATAACTCCAAAACATGCGTTTTGAATGCATCAACCGCTTCTTCGGGGGTCGAATACCGTTGTCCGCGTAATTTATTTTTGATGTGTGGGAACAAGAAGAAGTCATTGGGTACCAAATCAGGGCTGTACGGTGGATGACCCATCAGTTCGATTCCTTTGTTTGAGTCGATGTGTGAGAGCTCGCATTGTCATGATGAAGAATGATTCGCCTGTTCTTCTGCTTTTTTCGAATTTCTCCGATGACTTCTGGCAAACAAATAGTCGTGTACCATTCAGAATTGACGGTCCTGCGTTGCTCTAACGCCACTGTTGCCACATGACCGTTAATGCCGAATAAACAGGCAACCATTTGTTTCGATGCGCTTCTTCCTCGAACAACTTTTGTTGGTTTTGCCTCATCTTGGAAGACCCATACAGTTGATTGCTGTTTTGTTTCCGGCTCATATGCATAGATCCATGATTCGTCACCTGTGTAGATGTTATACGCAGCCTTTGATGTACCTTGAACATATTTTTCCAACATTTCCTTGCACCAATCGACACGAGCCTTTTTTTGAGCGTTTTTCAGGTTATGCGGGATCCAACGCGAACAAATTTTTTTGACGCCCAAATGTTCATGCAATATCTTGTTGATGCTAGTCATACTAATGTCCAAAGACACCTCTATCTCACGGTATGTCACATGACGATCTTGCTTTATCAGTTCACGCACAGCATCGTTCTTTTCCGGCACAACAACGGATTTAGGACGACCTGCACGGGATTCGTCCTGGATCGAACATCGACCACGATTAAATTCGTTAAACCAGTTTTTTACAGTGCTGTAGGATGGCGCTTTATCGCTGTATAAAGAATTAAGTTCATCGAAGCACTCTTGTCTTGACAATCCACGTCGAAAGTTATGAAAAATAATCGCACGAAAATGTTCACGATTCAATTCCATTTTTTGAAAGAGAGGAACTTTTCAATTCATTGTCAACAACAACAATGAAGCTATAATGGTAAATTGTCTGCAGAATTTATGTTTAAAAATATTAAATTATCGTTTGGAAACGTCAACTGTCGCCTAGCAACGCTTAATGTTGCCAAGGCCAGAAATATAAATAGCAACCCTCGTATGTATTTATATATATATATATATATATATATATATATATATATATATATATATATATATATATATATATATATATATATATATATATATATATATATATATATATATATATATATATATATATATATATATATATATATATATATATATACCTATATATATATATATATATATATATATATATATATATATATATATATATATATATATATATATACATACATATAATATATATATATATAAAATTCTAGTGTCACGGTGTTAGGAGTTAAACTCCTTTGAAATGGCTCGACCGATTCTCATGATTTTTTGTGTGCATATCGGGTAGATCTGAGAATCGGCCAACATCTATTTGTCATTCTCCTAATTGTTAAGGGCGGTCCACCCCTCAATATTCATTTGTTTTTTACAGGTAAAATTTTCTGATCTATTTTTTTTATGATACAGCATTCAAAAATACATACAACCCCATTTTCACCCCTCTACGATCAAACCCTATTTTTATTTCCCCCTGAATGTTGAGGGTGGTGAGTATGATACAGCCATTTAAAAATACATACAACCCTTAATTTTCACCCCTCTGCGATCAACCTCTATCTTCATTTGTTGATTATGAACGTCAATTTTTTTGGCAAGATTTTTATTTTTATTTTGTCATGACTTATGAAGAGAATAGAAATTCCATCGTGATTTTCATTTTTTTAAATTTTATCCACAGATCCACAATAGGGTTGCAAGATGGCAATCGGAAATAACAATAGTCGGTCTGAGAATAGGTCGTAATATATTTTTCATACCCCTAAGTAATTAGGGTGGTCCACCCCAAACATTTTTATAAATTTTTTAGACGAAACTTTTTATTTTTATTTTTTTATGATGTTGCATCAAAAAATACATACAACGCTGAATTCTTACACTTCTATCAACAACACATATTTTTAAATATCCATTTTAATAATTTAAACAACGTTTGCCGGGTCAGATAGATTGATAGATAGATATAATGATAGATAGATTGTTAAATAGATAGAAAGATAGAAAGATAGTTATTTATCTAGATAGATAGATAGTTAGATAGATAAAAGTACAACGGCAGATAGATGAAAATAAAGAAAGATAGATTGATAAAAATAATTTATATGGCAGAACAGATAGATAGAGAGATAGAATGATAGATACATAATTGGATAGATAGATAGAAGAACTATCTAGATAGAAAGAAAGATAGTTAGATAGATAGAGATACATCGGCAGATAGATGAATAGGTAGAAGGATAGATAAAAATAATTTATATGACAGAACAACGTATATTTATATATATATATATATATATATATATATATATATATATATATAAATATATATATATATATATACAGGGTGATTCATGGTGGATGGCACATTAGACGTTTCTGGTGAACCATACAACGGATCACTTTGAAAATTCAAAGGAGGGCATAGTCGGACATTCTCTACCCAACTAAAATGTTTTCGGTAATGCGGTGTTGCCACTTCTATTAGAAAGTCGTAGCAACTTTGATTTTTCAAATAAAACTGCCTGTATATTATATTATTTTTAGAAACTCCAACAATTTTCCAACAACTTTTCATAATATTTCCCTATACCTATCTGTTACCGTTTTCGAAATAAATTATTTTCATTATTTTTCGTCGAAAATCGAGACCTCTAAAAACTCTGATATCTTTGAGCTAAGAAATACAATGATATCGAAATTTCGGATTAAGTTTGTTAATACCTAGGGGCTTCCTACACTTTAGCCCAATTTTCGTTATTTCAATACAGGGTGGTCAAAAAATACTGTTATTTAGTTAGCTTGGAAAAGTGACTATAAGTTGGCTATTTCAAATAGAATACCCTGTATATTATTACAAATTCGGAAAGCTGCTAGAATTTTCTTTTTATCTATGTATATCATACCTATACCTAACTAGTCAAGTTTCGGACTTATCAGCACTTATTTGTGAAAATGTTCCTTGAACATGGTATCCCCTTGGTATTTGCTAAGCATGTCATGATTACCTACTATTTGACAGTAATGTTGTGACAATCTACTAATAATATCGAAACTTTCATCACTTCAGAAGTTGGAAAAAATTTATTCAAATGAAGTTCTTATGAATTTGTTTATTATTTTTGGACAGTGTGATAAAATTATCAGCAGGACATAGAAAGTTCAATGAAATGTATCCGAATCTACCGCCAATGAACCTCAAGAAATTTATACGAATGATATCCGGCTTCTTTTGTGAAATTTTCACTGCACCAAAAATGACAATTTTTTCTATTGAAAATTCCTTCTCTTGAAAATTTTGATTCATCAGTCCAAATCATTTTATTTTAAAAAAATGGATCTTTTTGAATGCGTAACAACATCATTTCACAAAATTCAACTCTCTGTTGAGGGTATTGAGGCTTCATTGCTTTAATTTTGGTGAATTTGTAATCATGCATGTTATGTCTTTGCAAGATTCTTTTGAATATTTTAAGCCAAAATCTTCTTCAGCACTTCTTATCGATGACTCCAGAAATGCGTGGAAATATGATAGGACATTAATTTGGTTGTCTTCGGATCCGAACATTTTGAAATTGTTCTGAATTCGTATAAATTTCTTGAGGTTCATTGGCGGTAGATTCGGATACATTTCATTGAACTTTCTATGTCCTGCTGATAATTTTATCACACTGTCCAAAAATAATAAACAAATTCATAAGAACTTCATTTGAATGAATTTTTTCCATCGTTTCTGAAGGTATTTCCAACTTCTGAAGTGATGAAAGTTTCGATATTATTAGTAGATTGTCACAACATTACTGTCAAATAGTAGGTAATCATGACATGCTTAGCAAATACCAAGGTGATACCATGTTCACAAATAAGTGCTCATAAGTCCGAAACTTGACTAGTTAGGTATAGCTATGATATACATAGATGAAAAGGAAATTCTAGCAGCTTTACGAATTTGTAATAATATACAGGGCATTCCATTTGAAATAACCAACTTATAGTCACTTTTCCAAGCTAACTAAATAACTGTATTTTTTGACCACCCTGTATTGAAATAACGAAAATTGGGCTAAAGTTTAGGAAGCCCCTAGGTATTAGCAAACTTAATCCGAAATTTCGATATCATTGTATATCTTAGCTCAAAGATATCAGAGTTTTTAGAGGTCTTGATTTCCGACGAAAAAAAACGAAAATAATTTTTATTTCGAAAACGGTAACAGATAGGTATAGAGAAATATCATGGAAAGTTGTTAGGAAATTGTTGGAAATTCTAAAAATAATATAATATACAGGTGGTTCCATTTGAAAAATCAAAGTTGCTACTACTTTCTTATAGAAGTGGCAACACCGCATTACCGAACATATTTTATTTGGGTAGAGAATGTCCGATTATGCCCTCCATTGAATTTTCAAAGGGATCCGTTGTATGGTTCACCAGAAACGTCTTATGTGCCATCCACCGTGGATCACCCTATATATATATATATATATATATATATATATATATATATATATATATAATATAGGTATATATATATATATATATTATATATATATATATATATATATATAATATATACATATATATTATATATATATATATATATATATATATATATACATATATATATATATATATATATATATATATATATATATATATATATATATATATAATATATAAATATTCGGATCGAACGAACTTATCGAAGATGAAATTCATAAGAAAATTAATATTGCATTGAGTTAGATTTCATCAGGTCAAATATTTTCTGTTAGAAAAGGGCAATATAGAGGTTATTACAGCATAAGAAAATTAGCTTGTTTATAGAAAATAATTAAAATAGAATCTAATTGATCAGCTCAATTGGCAGAGTAAATAATGTTCTTTGATGAGGTTATTATTACAAATTTTCTCAAATAACTCTCACAGTTTGAAGTATATTTTAATTCATTAGCTATGTATGTTTATCAACTTGCATAAAAAACATCTATTATGGAGGTTATTATTGTAGTCAAGTCGAAAATCGCATGGAAAGCAATCATCAAGTTTGTCAACTATCTACAATGTTTGTTTCAATATGTTTCGGTAGTTTGTAAGACTTGCTCCATTTACATTCTATGAAATGGTATATTATAATTCACTTTTTCAGCACAAGCACCTACTATGCTGTTCTTATTTGTTAATTTTTTCCATATTATAAATTCATGATATTCATGCTTTGCAAAGGCCTTGTCCAGAAAGAAGTAAATCTATCGTTAGCTTTAAAACCAGTGTGAATTTCGAAAATGTGTACACTAAGATGACGACATCTTCTTTTTTGTTTATTTTAAAATGTTATATTTAAAAAGGATTTATTGTAGAATGTTTCAACGAAATCGACTCCTTCAACCCCAGGGGATTCAATATAGCTACATAACAAATTTACTCTCATCGATAGCACAAAGGGTAAAAGGGAATAAATATATCAAAGCTCAAGCTCACAACTTCAAATGATTGGACGTGATTTTTGAGATGTTGATAGATAGGTCGGACTAGTCCTTCCTCAGCAACTTCGTTAGCTTAAAACGGTTGAAGCTCTGCTATAGGGCACTAGCTCCGGAAAAGTGCTCTAAAAATACTGCTACTAAAAGACTAGAGTTTGCTGCCTATCGTCATGTAAATAGGTGATATTATCTTCTAAACGCGAAGCCCCGAAAAAAGGATAATATCCTACATGGCTATTCCTAGAAAAAAAACTAGAGAGGCATTATTTGGTCTCATCCGAATATGTCGTGAAGTCGATCATGATGTGTTTCTTTGATCGATTGACTTTAAAAAAGCGTTTGACAAGGTGCGCAATGATATAAAATGATTCAAATTTTAAAGACGACTGGAATAGATGTAGAAGATATCCGACTGATTGCCAATTTTTACTGGCACCAGACAGCTGAAATGCGAGTGGAGCATCAATTATTGATGGAAGTCAATATCAAAAGAGGAGTGCGACAGGGCTGCATTCTGTCTCCCATGCTTTTCAATCTCTATTCGGAAGAAATATTCATTGAAGCTCTTGACGATGCCATTGAAGGAATCAGTATAAATCGTGTTATTATTAATGAAAAAAGATACGCCGACAATATACTAATTGTAATGAACAACCAAGAAGATCTACAAAATCTAATGAATAAGATCACCGACACCTGTACCTTATTTGGCTTAAAACTCAATGCCAACAAAACAAGATATATGGTCATCAGTAAAACCAGTGATATTAAAGGTAATGGTATCATGATCGATGGCGTCCATTTGGAAAAGGTGCATAAATTGGTGTATCTGATCATCAATGGGATCCCAGCTTTGAGATCAGAACCAGTACAGGAAAGCCCGAGCCGCTTTTATAAAAATGAAAAAAGTGCTAACCAGTCACGAACTAACTTTAAAGTTAAGAATGAAAATAGTACGCTGCTATGTATTCCAAGTTTTCTTGTATGACATGGAGGCATGGACACTCACGGAAGTAATGCTCAAACGCCTCCAATCATTCGAAATGTGGGTAAACCGACGTCTATTAAAGATCAGTTGGGTAAATAAAGTCAGCAACAATAGTGTTCTAAATCGTATGGAAAAAGATCTGGAAAAAGTCGAAACTATCAAACGGCGAAAATTAGAATATTTTGGTCATATTAATAGTCACCCGGAAAAATATGAAATGCTACACCTTATTATAGAGGGAAAAATACAAGCAAGCTGGGCCCAGGAAGAAGGAGAACATCGTGACTAAAGAATTTGAGGCAGGGGTATGGGAAGTCCACAGTTCAGCTTTTCCGAGCCGCAGTCAACAGAACAATTATCGTCAACATGGTAGCCAACATGATAACCAACGAACGTTGAACGGTCATGGTACTAGAAGAAGAAGAAGGAAAAGGAGGACTGATTAAGAATTCAAATGTATGAGCTTGGTGTTCTCAATGACGTTATTTACAACTGATTGGTCTCTGTCAGAATGACGTAATTACAATTGATAGTTTTAATAATTTTCGAGAAAAAAGTGTTATATATATATATATATATATATATATATATATATATATATATATATATATATATATATATATATATATATATATATATATATATATGATAATATATATATTATATATGTATATATATATATATAATATATATATATATATATATGTATATATTATAGCATATATATATATATATATAATATATAT
>JARQZK010002221.1:295000-315000 GCA_030704885.1 Cynegetis impunctata
TGATGCTTATTACTACAAAATAAGAAAAATGGGAGGTTTCCATCTGAAAAAATTGATTTTCAGCACTTTTCTCAATCTCTTTTTAAATCAAACACCCTGTATGATTAGTTATCCAAATATTATGCAAAATCTATTGAAGTAAGTCCTTCTCAGCAAGGATTCTAACTCAAAATAAGTAATAGGGGCTTCCGAATAGGAACAATTGATAATTCATTATATTGGGGCTTGCAATTGTCATTTTTGACATAAAAACTCAAATATGTCAATAACGCTTAGACTTAGATATAGATCATGATGCATAAAATCTGCCTAGAATATTGAGTAGAGTTCAAACATGTAATAATATATAGGGTGTCCTATTTGAAATAAGCGACTTAGGGTATATTTCCGGTATAACAGAAATGCCCAATAAATGAAAATATTTTAGCTGAATAGGCCCCAAAACATCTAGCCAGTTTCCAAAATTTCCAATGTGTCCTACATTATGTTGCTGAGATATCGATCGATGCAGTTCCTGGTGGTCCACACTGTATATGTAGATATATATATATATATATATATATATATATATATATATATATATATATATATATATATATATATATTTATATATATATATATATATATATATATATATATTTATATATATATATATATATATATATATATATATATATGAGAAATTAAGTTCAAACTAAGTCTCACTCATTAGCAAGGCTGTAGATGCTCAGACACTCAACTACGTGCACAGTAATAGCACATTACTCTGCCTTTGCACTGACACTCAAACTAACTCAAACAGTTTGGTTCTCTCGAGTCTTCTCACTGGCATCGTAATGTCGAAGAATTGCATGGCCTCAATATTGGCTTGATGAGGAAGTCGCTGTTCATGACTCCTGGCAAAACTTTCGATTGTTTAACAGTTTATGTTGCTGAATCTCTATGAAGGTCACTGTTTCTTGTTTCTAAAGTACAAAGGTGCGTTGACGATTCTGTTCAATACTTTATTCTGGAAACGCTGCATGATATCAATATTGGTCTTTTTGGCACGACCTCACATTTAGATGCAATATGTCCATATTGATCTAAGAATCTGTTTATTCAACATTAACTTGTAAGTAATACCCAAATATATAAGTCGTAAGTAATACCCAAATATTTTGCTGTATTAGCATATGGTATAACTCTGAACGCTCTGTCTGAAATATAATATTCTTATAATACTCCATATTGTTAGGGAAAAAGTTTTCTCCATTTTCACTTCTTCGTACCACACTCCTTCGTGCCACACTCTATCTATAGCTTGCTTCAGATTAAGGAAGATGGTAGAGCAAACTTTTTTCTTCTAGTGTTTTCTCAATCGTATCTGTTATTCTGTGGATTTGATTTGACGCTTTTCTCTGGAACCAAGCTGATGAAACGGAATAAATTCCTTCACTTCTATAAAGCGTTTCAACCTTTCAAGAAGCAGTTTTTCAAACACTTCTGAAATTACCGGTAGCAAAGAGATTGTTATGTAAGACGTAACGATGTTTGGTGGTTTTGCAGGTTTAGGAAACATCATCACCTTAGCTATTTTCCATATGTTCGGTACATACCTTAACCTAGACGAGGCATTTGTCAGATAGGTAAGTTTAACTATAGCTTTTCTAGAAAAATTTTTCAAAATCTCTTCAGTAATTGGATCATACCAGGAGCTCCCTTTGGCTTAATGTTTTCTTTCATTTCAGCTGCAACTTCTTCTGGGATGGTGAGTTTAATTTCACTTTCTTGTTGGATGATGTTTCCGTCTTCGCTTTCATTTAAAATATCCTCCCAAGATGTTCAGCAAAACTATCAGCCTTCTGCTTTTTGCTTTTTGTCCAACTTACATTTGCATTACTGATTGGTAGGTTCTGCAGGATCGGTCTTTTTAAGTTTTTAGTGGCTGTCCAAACTGAATAGCCAGTTAAGCCAGCATCTGACAATTCACCTAGATAACCTGTATCTAATCCATTTATTTTTAAATCTTTAAATTTTTCTTTTGAGCATCTGGGTGCAATTGCTTAGTCTCATTTTATCTGCTGGAAACCTAGACTGATATAGTTCTTCTGAGTCTCCTCCTATTTCTCTTGGATAGTTGCTACATTCGATTCTTGGAATAATGGTGGAGGAATCGACCCAAGCAGCACAGTGTGAGGCATATAAACAGTTATAAAACAATAGCACTTGAACTATTTGTCGTATCCAGAAATGTTTTCAGACTTTCAGTGTTTGACAAGGCCATCATACTAGACCACTGTACTTTTATCGGTGGACGCGCTGCTGCTACCTCAAGGTCAACTCCACTTTTTCAAATAGAAGGATGTATTTTTTTTTCGATGTGTTTATTACCCAGTTTATCACAATTCAGCGATCTAAGACACAAGGTCATTTCAGTCACGCAAAATATGAAAATCGTAGTCGCAATAATCACTTCAAAGGATCCACTGACCTTGGTTTAGATATACATACAGAAGATCCTCGAAGTGATGATCCTCTACTTGTAAACAAATGTTTGATCGTTGATGGAAAGACCGTCTTACTTCAGCTAATATTGGTGGTGTCATTTCGGTAGATGACGTATTCTGTCTTTCATGTCATCATGATCAATGGTGGTAGGTGATAGCACCATTACATGTATCTGACAAAACTCAACATAAAAAGTAATTTGTTGATCTTGGACCTAACATCACTTCAAGCGTCTTCTCGAGGTAGATCAAATCAAGGTTAGTGGATCCGTTGATTATTCCGATATGTTTCGATTTTTCGACTACAGTTTTCATACTTTACGTGATTAGAATGACGTATTATAGGTCGCTGAATTTGTCTTAAAATCGGTTTTAATATCATTAAAAAAACCCTTCTATTGAAAAAGTGGAGTTGACCTCGACGTAGCTGCAGCGCCTCCACCGATTAAAAAATAGAGTGGTCAAGTATGACGGCCTTCTCAAATACTGAAACTTTGTATGAAACATTTTCGGATGTGATCAATACTTTGAGTGCTATTACTCTATAGCACTTTAAATACATATATATATATATATATATATATATATATATATATATATATATATATATATATATATATATATATATATATATTTGTGTGTGTGAATGAATCTTGTTGTAGTACTTAACAAAAGTGTAATCTGGACCCCGTGCAGATAGAACAGACTGTCGACAGAAAATTTTAGATGTGTTGATCTGTTGTGATAGGCACTATTTGTTTTCTCTTCAAAGCGGTACAAAGATGGGAGATTCTTGAATGTGAATATATCGATACCTTTTTGCCAAAGTAACGTAAGTAACATTTTCATCATTTTAGAGGAAACGTATTTTTTCGATAAGCAATAACTAGACACCGATACTGACTGAAAATTAACTGTAATGTATTACTGGGGGGTTAACATGAATAAAAATAATGTTGTTTGAAGAATATTTTCACTTCAAGTATTTTATTTTGTACTTAGGTTTTTTTCGCAGCCAAATAAAATTTCAACAAAATCATAAATTGTAACGTAAATACACACTTACTTCACTTTGCTGGGAAGTTGTCCAAACATACAGCATTTCGGAAGTACAATGAAAAATTTTAGAAATGTGAAAAATAATTAATAATAATATAAATGTTATTTATATTTATTAATGGAAGAATATAAAATTAACTAAATGCAATTATTCTTATTATAAAATTAACATTCATGCAATCTTAAATTTAATCTTGTTCATTATTTTCGTCCAGATCATCATCCTCATCTGTCTCGGTAGCTCGTCTCTTATAGAATTTTTGCATTTTAGTTTTGAGTACTCTTTGTGAAATCTGACAGGAATGATATTTTTCTTGCACAACTCTTCCAAATTTTTCTTTTTAAGCTCAGAGATAGGAAGCATTTGTTTATAAATTATTTCTGGTTCTGAAATATTGTGCTGCTGTCGTCTTTTACCTAAAACAACATTTATTTTCTCAATAAAATGTTGTTATTGTGAAATTATCAGAAGCTGAGGAATAGAATGTAGTAGGTACTTTTTATTTTTAATTGTTTGAAAGAAAACTTAAGAAGAAATAGCACGAATAAATAAAACAGTAATAGAAATCTTACCACCGTGATTGTTTATTTCGACGAATAGATCGTACTCATCATTGTTACCGTAGTTATATTTAATTTTGAAACTTGATGTTGCTTTTTGGAAATAGGCTTGCTTGATCTTAGTTATTTTTAAATTGGTTTTACTGGAAATTAATTCCTCGCCTAATTTCTTCCAGTTTTTGAAGTCAATATGTTCCAACTTAATAACTGTAAAAGGTTGAGGGTTCACTATTGAATTAGCAATAATGGTGTTCCATTCCGAAGGTGCCCAAATGATCCTCTTTTTAATAAACCTTTCAATCGCAGCATGTATTGAGTCTACGCGCATGTAGGTATGTCCAGGCAGAAGAAGAACTATTTTGATTGTCTGGATGCTTATTGATGACTGAACGAATGTTTGTAGCATAGCTAACATAGCTCTGTTTTTATTCTGGCCTACGCAACTATCGCAGTACAAGAAAACGTGCTTGATTTTTTTGTCGTCTACCATTTTTAAGTAATTATAGACAACCGTGCATATTTCATTGCAGCCACGATTTCCATCGGACTCACCCCATAAAAAACAATAACCATTTCGCGATGGGGCTTCGTATATACTCTCATTGTAAAAAGCATATTTCCTCGAGTAGTATAGTAACATGTTATCGCCATGAGGAGTATTTAAAACCTTTTGCAGGTCAAAACTAGAACATACTGTGTCCGCTTTGATTATTACTTTCTTTTGATCTTCTAAAAATAATTTTTTACTATCTTCTTTTTCTTTTATATGTTTCTCAAATACTTCTTTGGAGCTACCAGTTTCTTGGAAATCTCTATCTTTTCTTATTTCACACATAGAGCACTTGTCTTTTTTAGGTAGATGAAAACCTAGGATGAAATCCTTTTTAAAGATATTTCTAAATACCTTAAGAGAAACCAAATTATTTTTGATTATTCCGCAAGACTCTTCGTGCTTTATATAAAGTCTATACAAAAAGCTGATGTTCCTCAGCTCTTGTGGTAGATATCTTTTATTGCAACTTTTGGCTCGACAGTAGTGAGATAGTACAGCTGGTAGTCCCCTTATAAATGTGTGAACTCTGTTAATTATTTTGCTACTTGTTTTATTGGCAGGTAGGTGTTTGCCTCTTTGATCACTTTTGCATAAATTATTTTGTAAAGATTGTTTCATCGCATATCGGATAACTGTTTGCGATATATCTAACGTCTTCAAAATAAACTGCTGACAAACTTCAAACGTTTCGTCATTCCAGTTTATATAATATTTATAGGAATTATGTCGCCTGCTATATTCAGCTTATGTTTTTCTACGCCGTATATCAACTTTTTTTATGCATGTCAATAACCAGTTTCTTTGCCTCTCGTAGGCTCCAAGACCCCAATAAAAATCGTGTATATCATGACGAGTTATCTCCGATATTTTTTTGGAACACTTATGCTGGCATTTTATGTTACATGGTCTCTCTCTCACATATCTGCCCTTCCCAAAATTGTACTCCATTTTTTTCACATTCTTCTTATTAGGTCCTCTAATTTTTCTCAAGCCTCTCTTTCCAACTATGGATAATGATTCATCAGATTGGTCTGAGACTTGCTCTGAAACTGGTCTAGATGGACTGAAATCCGGTTCATCGTGGAATGAATTATCGGAATTAAATATTCTTCTTCCTTTTCCGCTGAGGCTTTTCTTTTTATTTTTTTCTTCGTCACTTTCAGATGATGTAGAGTCATAATCTACCAATTTCAACAAGTCATTGTGTTTTGGAATGTGAGGTTCAGGTTCAAGTTCTTTATTCTCATCGCTAATAATATTATATATCATTAGGGGTTGTAAACTTTCTTCTGTTGAAGGCTCTGGTCCCGATTCGAGATCAAAATCAACAAGTATAGTGCTACAATTATAACTATCATTTTCTGATAAATCTTCAATTTCCACATTAAAAATACCAGAAATACTGGACTGAGATAAACTGTTTAAGGTAATTTCTGTAATATTACTTTCAAATTCATTTACTTGGGAAACATCTTCAATGCAAATTGGCATAGACGCAACCTCTTCTTCAGAGTAAAACTGACTGTTCTTATTCTTATTGCTTTCGAGAGCCGCAAAAATCTTCATAGTGCGAGAATTCATGATTATAATTTCATCTAGAAGTAAACGAAATGCATCATTTAGCTTTTATTTTGAACAATATCTAGTAACTCCTGTTGTAAAAAAAGTGATATTTCCAATTAAATTGTATTAGCAATGTGCAATTTCAACTAAGAGGCGCCACTCCTATGTTATTATTGATATATTCAGAATAAAATAACAGAATAAATAATAATCCATAATTGAAACTTAAAACAAGATTGAGGTTGGAAACAAGAATATTAAAATTAATAGGAATCATCGAAACTAACGAAAACCAATTAATGGCCATACAATAATCTCACTTTATTTACTTGTTTTAATTGAAATAAACAAATTTTCAACTGTTTTACTTACCAAATTATATAGTTTCTGTCACAGTAGCACACACGTGCATTGAGCTTAATATGTAAACAAACCGCCAAACAGTAACGTAAGTCGCATAGGTTCACCAGAATTTACGTTACTTTGGTGGTAACATCCATGTAATTAAGATACTAAGGTGGAATAGTTTGTGCGTTACGGTAGATTTGGAGGTTATTTGAATAAAATAATGTCAGATACGTTTTAATACAAACAATGAATTGGCGGTAAAAACCAAGACTAGACTTACTATTATTTGTCAGTAACATCCCTAACCTAGAGTTACTCACGACAGACTAGAAAACTCATTTTCTGCAAATATGTCACTTACGTTACTTTGGCAAGAAGGTATCGATATATAAATATATATAGGTATATATATATATATATATATATATATATATATATATATATATATATATATATATATATATATATATATATATATATATATATATATTTGTCTGTTGTGGTGTATCTGTGGTTTCGACGGATTGTTTTTGTTTTTGACATTTGTCATTTTGCCGTTTTTCGATGTTGTCCTTGATGAGGTTATGTTATCTGTTTTGTTTTTATGAATTTTGAGAATATGTACATCGAATGACAACACTGACGGACTTGTTAGCCCGAGGCGAAGCTAAGGGTTTATAGTATCACGACCAAAAGTTAGTGGCTGGTCCGATTTTAAACATTCCAACCGATATCGATAAAAGACATATGATTTCATAAGAAAAGTGTTTCCAAAAACTTTTCCCCACGAAGAATGAAAAAATTATAGCGCTTTTTAGATTTTTTTGTCCATAGACATGTGTTACTATCTATAAATCTTAAACCTAAACCGATTTTTACAATAATGAAATAAAATGATAGCATTTAATGTGTAGTTTTTTAATTTATACAATACATTCAAGAAACTTTTGACGTGGCGCCACCTAGAAATAAAAAAATTAGTAACAATTATGAATTTCACTCAAATTTTTGATTATATCTCAAATACTATACAATTCCCATATAGTCACCATGAGGAAAAATGATCTGCGATAAACTTATAGGCGACATGCACATGCGCCGAGGGATTTTATCATTCCTAGTGCTACGCAGTAGGGTGCCCGGATTTCTATTTAGTACTGTATTTACAATTTTTGATTTCTAACTTAACTCTGTAATTCTTATGATGGTTACATTTACATTCAACCTCGTTAATTGTTGTAAGTTGTTATAATTGTGTTTTCAATGATTATTTTTTTTAAATTTTATATTCATATTGTATTGAGTCCTGAGGAAGGACATAAATCATTAATCGAAATGAAGACACTACTGACAAACTGGTTATGTATTCACATTAGTTGGCCGTTTTAAATTTTGCCGAGAAATCACATTTTTCTGAATTTAATTTACATGGTAATACTCCGTTTTCATATAATATATATACATATATATATATATATATATATATATATATATATATATATATATATATATATATATATATATATATATATATATATATATATCAGGGGCGGCTAGTCAAAGGAGGCTAAGGAGGCTAAGCCTCCGCAATAATATTCCGTGTATCACTAAAATATTATATTGAATAGTCAGCATTCAGCATATTCATATTAATCAAATTCATATTATTTTAATCACCTACCTTCCTTTCAACCTACATTGTATAATATAATTTATTAATTACGATAGAAAGTATTTACATTTACTGCATTTCATTCATTTCAAGATTTGTGGCAACGCTGCGGAGGCATGGAAAGGTATATTCTCAACGTTCATTATGCCTGCCACAGAAAAGCAAACAACGGTGCAAATACTCCGAATGAATACTTCATTGTAATAGAAAAGCAAAACACATGTAAATGGCAACACCGATCGAGACCCAGTCTTATACAATGTCGACCAATCACAACTATAGAATTTCGCTTGACATCGAGTGAATTCGTTGGAAATCGTAGTGTGATCGTATTGTCTAATGGCCGGCGTGTTTACTCATATAGCTCGCGTATTGTTTTAAAATGAGTTTGGTTACTGAAGTTAATTTCAAAATTTTCAATGGTGACTTAGTGGAATATTTGTTATCCCATAACTTTAGTGCACTAAGTTATGAGGATAAAGTTTTGATAAAAACATTGCGACCTACCCCTGAATTAAACAATTTGGTGCAGCGTAACAGAAAACAAAACCGCGGTTTTAATTCACGGAATTATGAGAGACATCCTTGCCTAACCGGATCACAGGTAAAAAATAAATTATTTTGTTGGCAGTGTTTACTTTTTACTAGTGAAAATGTCTCTGTTTGGGGCCGCTTAGGATTTGAGGATTTAATTCTATACCTAGTTGAAAGTGAGGAATTTTTCACCGATAAAGTAACTTTAAATACAGCACGCGGATTAATATCTTACTTACAAGATAAGGTATTTATATATTTTTTAAACATCTTTAAATTAATTTTTGAACAAACAGAAATAGTTTTTCAAATCTTACAGCACAAGTTTTCAGATGTAATTTACTCACGAAATCGGCTCAAGTTTCTTTCGGAAAAAATTTCAGAATTTCGTGCAGAAGTTTATTTTAAAAAACTATTTTCTCTATTTCAAACTACTGATGATACGACTCAATTTAGCCCAAAACGAAAGAAATTCAGTTACGCAGATATGGAGCTTCACTATAAGCAAATATTTAATGAAATTTTGGATACTATTAGGGGTCAAATAGAAATAAGGTTCTCTGATTTGAGAGAACTGCATTTCTTCGACTTACTCAATAAAAATTTGTTAACCGGATTTTCGGCTAATTTTCCAGATAACCTTTTGGAAAATTTATGTCAAAAATACACTTTTTTTGATAAGGTGGCCATAAAATGTGAACTGTGTGTTGTTTATAATGACAATGAAATTTTGGGGCAAAATGAAAATCATGTGGGGACTATTAAATACCTTTTTGATAATGATTTGAAGCAAGATTTACCCCAAGTTTATAAACTCTTATGTCTAATTGTTCCTATCTCGGTGACATCGGCTTCCGTAGAGCGCTCGTTTTCCACTCTTAAGAGAATTAAAACTTATTCACGAAATTCAATGAGCCAGGATCGTTTGAAAAATAATAGTTTGTTGTCTATTGAAAAAGAATTGGTAAAACTTTTGGCGAAAGACAAAAAATTTTATGAGGATATTATAGATCATTTTGCTAACGTTAAAGATCGCAGAATCCCGCTAATCTTCAAAAATATATAATAACTTTTTAGTTGCTCTCACCAGCTGTTAACAAATTCGTTAAGTAGGTAGGTAGGTACCTATTTTGTGAAAGAAAAAATGAATTGATGAATAGATGAATTGATTAATTGGCTGAGAAGAGTTTTTGTGAATATTGTAAATAGGAGTTGTAGGTCTCAAGGTAGACACTCGAAAGTGAAAACAAATTAATAGCTTAGGGTGCTTGTTTTAATTAGATTTTCTTTAAATCATAAGGCGGTTGACCTTGAAATCCTAAAAATTTTCGCCTATGGTGTATTTTTTAACACCTCTTGTAGCCTCCTCAAACCAAAACGTCACGAGCCTCCACTGATATATATATATATATATATATATATATATATATATATATATATATATATATATATATATATATATATATGTATATATATATATATATATATATATATAAAAATATAATTATAGATACACATATACATATATAAAAATAAAGAGATAAACGAAACCACTGTAAATAAAGAAGATAATCTGTATGATGGGTATGCAACAATTCTTTATTCTGTAAAATAAAAGTTGAATATATATCATTTGTATGTAAAATATCAAGTTGATAGAACACGTTGTATCATATTTCCACTCATATTTAACGGACAGTCATTCTTTTCCGGCGTAAGAAACGCGGACTGCCATATTATATGTGAGCCATACATACTGCTGAAATATGTATGAAATGACGAGAGACAGGTGTGCAACATGAATCAGGTTCACCTTGCTTGCAAGGTGGCCCAGCCTGTTCGCCTAAGGATATTTTCACCAGTTTCGGAGAGAAGAGCTAACATGTTAACTGTTTAATATTTTCAATAAGGATGCAAGAAGCTCAGAATTTTATAACGAGAAGAAAAATTTGAATTTAAACTGAATATTGGCGATTGAAAATTTCAAAGTTGTATGTGGACGAAAAGGTTATAATAATATAGGACAAATTAATTACAATGAAGATTAATTGGAACAGAATATTTTATAAATTACCAATTTCAAACTGTAGAAATTTTAACTTATCCAGCTAATTGTTTCATACATTAATATGTTCAGTCGTCATTAGTTATGAAATATAACTGAAATATAATAGCTAGTATTAAAATATCATACAGTTTTAAAAAATTAATTTCAATGCCGATGTGAAATCTATATATAACTTAGACCAGGAAGCACAATCAACTATTGGAAATAGGTGAGAAAGCGAATTTTGAATGTGAGTATATACCTATTCAGTCCAATATTAACATTCAAATCTGTTATTATTAGATGGTAAGGGA
This sequence comes from Cynegetis impunctata, assembly GCA_030704885.1. Classification (NCBI taxonomy): domain Eukaryota; kingdom Metazoa; phylum Arthropoda; class Insecta; order Coleoptera; family Coccinellidae; genus Cynegetis; species Cynegetis impunctata. Next base: position 306,141 of record JARQZK010002221.1, read on the forward strand.
AACCACAGAAAACTTTACCCACGTAATGTTCGAAATAGGTTCAAATTATTTTGACTTTTCAAAATCAAACTAATATGAACCTATTTCGAACATTACGTGGGTAAAGGTTTCTGTGGTTTCCCTCACCATCTAATAACAACAGATTTGAATGTTAATATTGGACTGAATAGCACGTAATAAATAACAAAGAACGGCCACAGCCGAAAAATTTTAGTGAAACATAGTAGTCTTTTTTAACTACTCAAATTTATTCAAATCAATAAATGTCAAAGAAATTTCAATTTTTTCAAAAGTTTCGATAAAGCCACGAATGTCGTGGCGAAACGTCAACTTTTTAATAAATTCAAGTTTTTTGAGATTCAACAAGCCTGTTATTGCTAATAATTATCTATATATATATATATATATATACATATATATATATATATATATACATATATATATATATATATATATATATATATATATATATATATATATATATATATATATATATATATATATATATATATATACTGTGAACAATTATAACAATAACAAACAGTTCTTTCTCAATTTGTAATATGTTGAATAACGTATTACATATCTATTTATCTATATGAGATAGATTTTGGCATTTCCACCGGTTCTGTTCAGACAGAAAGTGCAAAAACTTGGTACTGGAGGCAGAAAAACATCATCAAAATTACACAAAATTCTTTTTTCAGCAGAAATACTACTAATCAAGTTGATTCTAAAGAAGTACTTTTTGGAGGTATTTTTATTTTAGCTTACTTGTTTTTCATGTGGTATTTGAGGTTTCACATAACTCTATAGCTTCTTCTGACTCAGTGAAATGGTTGAAATTTTACACATGGATTGAGTTGACGCTTTGCGTGTTGCTACAAATTTCATGCTGTTTCTAGCGTTTTTACGCGAATTCTGGTAATCTTAGGTGGCTCCTCTTTCCGGAGTTTCAAATACTACTATAAACTGATTTTTTTGAATAAATATTTATATATATATATATAATATATATATAAATATATATATATATATATATATATATATATATATATATATATATATATATATATATATTATAGGTACTTTCGCCGAACTTCAAGAATGAAAATATTTCACTCACATATGTTGTTTAATATTATTAACAATTTCCTAACTTGCGCAGCCAATAATGGTTTCGCATAGATTATATGGATTTAATATGACATCAACGCTCATTTCGCATTCACCAGCTGAGATTTTAAACTCGTGGAAACTCCAATATATTGAGGTTAAATCAAGTTCTTGCAATTAGTTTTCTTTTATAATATGTGAGAGAGAGTGTGAGATTCAATGTCATTTCGGAGAAGCATTTCTTAGGAACTGAGTCGGTTGAAAAAGTGGCACAGAACGAATACTACAAAACGGTCTACAGACGACATAATCTGAATTATGTACTGTTAATTCTAGTCACACTTGAACAGCCTTAACCTGAAATGCTCCCTAAGTTATATATATATATATATATATATATATATATATATATATATATATATATATATATATATATATATATATATATATATATATATATATATATATATATATATATATATATATATATATAGGTTAATTATGAATAATGTTTTACAAAATCAATTAAAATGTCAATGAAGTCTCAAATTAGGTACGTAGCAAATTTTTTTTCTCTCAAATTCATTGATATAATAAACTCTGGAAATAGTCAATGCTGTTTCTATATAGTGTAGTACTTTGCTTTTAATTGAACGATAACTTGAAGGACTTCTACATTCTAAAATCTCATACTTCCTATGTAGTTTTTTCATGATTTTGTTTTAAATAATTCGAAATAACTGTTCACTGTTTCTTTAATTAAGACAGTTTCTAATTGAAAATACGGGGTTAGTAGAACCAATACAATTGCAGCATCAGGACTGAGAAGTTCGAACCTTTAGTTTATATACTGTTATATTATATCGAAACGAAAAGCATATCTGAAGTTTCGAAAGTATATTATGAGTAAAAGTAGGTTACAGTCTACTGACTGAATTTGGTTCCTAGTTTCTTGAGTTCTTCAGTTTTAACTCAGGGTTCCCAAATATTTATGGGATAATTGTTTACCCAGATAACTCTCTCAAAAATCATTCACCAGCGAATGAAGGTCCTGTCAAAATCGGTTCAGTTATTTCCAAGATAAGCCTGGAAACACAAACAGAAAGACAAGTTTTAAAACAAGTGTTGGGATTTTTGTAAGGTACAAATAACCAAATGATCTTAAGAAAACACTTTTATTTTAAAATCACAGACAGCCATTTTGGAACGAAGTACCTCATATCAAGTTTCACTCGGCGAGTGCAATTTCCGTCTCCACTGACACAACACTCCTGATAGACGTGCGCGGCAGCTGTATTCGTATGTGCATATTTTAGTTATTTTATTTTAATAATAGAGAATTAATTGTGACAGTTATTTCGTAGAAGTTGAAGCTATCGATACAGTCAGGTAAGATAATTACATAAATACGAAAATATGTATATGTATAATACATATGTATAATACAAGTGTTATCAAATTTTTGATTATACAAAACAGTCGCGATTTCAACAACAATATTTGTGATAAAAGTTAAGAGTTATTGTGACAATTTCTTTCACATCGATTGTCGGATGGATTTGGTTTGAGAAATTAACAATGATCCATGACAATCTATAGCAAGATACATTACCGCTATCAGTGCAGTTTTTTCGAGATACCTGCATAAAATTTTTTTGCGTGTATATATATATATATATATATATATATATATATATATATATATATATATATATATATATATATATATATATATATATATATATATATATATATATATATTATATATATGTATATATATATATATATATATATACATATATATATATATATATATATATATATATTATATATATATATATATATATATATATATATATATATATATATATATATATATATATATATATATATATATATATATACAGGGTGTCCCACGACGATTAAGACGAGTAATATATCAGAATTGGGCAGTAGTAGACAATTATAATTTTGGGGGTGTAAATGAGAGCAAATGTTGCATCTTTTCTTGTTATTGTGTTACCCTATGAGGTATTTGTTTTTGGTCACGTGACGTCGCATTCAAAATTATTAATGGGTTAACCTGTATATTTGTGCCTTTCTGTGTTTCTCCCGATAAAACAATTGCAACTAACTAGCACACTTGGGGTCTAAAGTGATTAATTCAAGAGATACAGGTAAATAAAGGATTGTAAGTTGAAAAATTTATAATTGAATCCCCTGTAATTTTCGGCAATCTTACATTCGCACGTAATGATTAAGATAAACCAATATTACAATTTTTAATAATAATTCAAATCAACTGTCACAGAAAAAACTTACAATCTTAAAAGAGATGTTCAAATATGCCCATCTTCGTAAATGCATTTCTCAAATTTTGATAATAGATTTCGGCTATATGCTACCCTAATCAATTCCGGTGTCACAGTTCTTCAAGCATCGCGTATTTTTCTTTTCAAATCGTCTAAATCTGTAGACGGAGTTGCATAGACGATACCTTTAAGATATCCCCAAAGGCAGAAATCTAACGGTGTCAGGTCTGGCGATCTTGGAGGCCAGTAAATAGTACCGTTTCGTCTAATCCAGCGTTCTGGAAATATCATGTCTAGATAATTTCTCACTCTGCGATCAAAATGTGAAGGTGCGCCATCTTGCTGCCACCACATTTTATTTCCTTCATTCAATGGAATGTCTTCAAGTAGGTCTGGAAGTGTATTTTGTGAAACATTTAGGTATCTCTCTCCCGTTAGTATACCATCATAAAAGTACGGGCCAATCAAACGCCCAAATAAAAAAACGAAAATTACAGGGGATTCAATTATGAATTTTTCAACTTACAATCCTTTAAGTACCTGTATCTCTTGAATTAATCACTCTAGACCCCAAATGTGCTAGTTAGTTGGAATTGCTTTATCGGGAGGAACACAGAAAGGCACAAAAATACAGGTTGTCCCATTAGTAATTTTGAATGCGACGTCACGTGACCAAAAACAAATACCTGATTGGGTAACACAATAACAAGAAAAGATGCAACATTAGCTCTTATTTACACCCCCAAAATTATAATTATCTACTACTGCCCAATTCTGATATATTACTTGTGTTAATCGTCGTGGGACACCCTGTATATATATATATATATATATATATATATATATATATATATATATATATATATAATATATATATATATATATAATACAGGGTGTTCCACGACGATTAACACAAGTAATATATCAGAATTGATATATATATACTTATATATATATATATATATATATATATATATATATATATATATATATATATATATATATATTTATAACGGTGGCTACAAAACACGAGAGAATTTAGCTTTGGAAAGATAATTATTCGAATCTCAATCAATCTAACAAAGCTCCTGGTGGAGCTAGCTACATGAGTCTTGACGATAATTACATTCCCATCGGTGATTGTAAGAGACATCTGGATGGCTACCAGAAATATTAGAAATAATAGAGAGCTGTTTCAGAGTTAGCCTAAGCGGGAGCTCTTCAATATTGACAATTTACCAAATATCTAATTTCTAAATATCTATAGTTCATTCGTCCCAATTCGATATGTGGGTGATATAATGATTTTCGTATAGAGTTCCGTGCATGAAGAAACAATTCATATATACGATACTAGGTATGTAAAGGAAGGTGAGTTGTTATTGTAGTAAGAGCCAACGCAGTGCGTCTGCTAAGCCAACTCAATGTTGAGAACATACGCATTCTTCGTCTGTAACCTTCGAAGTCGCCTTAACGGTTAAATTGTGCGCCACAGTCAACTGGGAACCGAGTGACCGCTAATTAATAGATCAACAGGTACTTCTTCAGGTATTCGAGTCGTTCGACCGCCAGCCAACTCCGATTTCTACTTCTCTACATCTGAATTCGGTTTTGCCAGTCGCCGGTTAGTGTTTCGTTTCGGTACTTCGACGCGTTTCTCTGTGTTCCTTATACTGGTACTGGTGCACTGATTTGTTATTACTTTTCTGTGTTTCGCAGCTGTTGGTGGTGATTTGATTTGTTAATTCGAATGTCGAAACGGTAAACTTGTTTTTGATTATGGAAAAAAGTCACTAAAGGTAATATATGTAACTAGCTCGGTTTATTGGTTCGATATGATACCAATTTATTAGTTCTAATTTTCATAACTTGATCGTATGCGTTATGATTGTGCGCTATTACTCTTGACAAATGTTTGCTTTCCAAATACGATCTTGTCTACATATGGGAGAACAACTTAATGAAATATACTTAAAGATAAATATAACTGACTAGTGATTAATAACGAATTGTAATTATGGAAAAAGTTTAATTGGTATTTTCTAGAATATGCTGCGACATAATCCATATGGAATCATTAGCATATAAATTTTATGAATCTACACCTGAAAAATCGTCTTTTTTTGAAACATTATCAGGTTCGTTTAATTTTTGTTACTCATAATTCCATATGAAGTTTATATACTTTCACACATCTATGAGGTAAAGTAAAACAGATCTCTATTGACTATAAACATTGCTGTTCGAGAATAATTTGTTGTGAATTCAAAATTTATAAATTCTCGTGATGTTATCAAGAGAAAGGCTGTTCAATCTCTCAGAAATATTTTGAAAATATGATTTCCTTTCTTCAAATATTTGACGAAAAATAATTAAACATAATTCACCCTAAGTTTCAATAATGTCTCGATGAAGAGTTATTCTGATTCGGTTCATATTAGCCATCTAATTCAACAGTGGATATCTTAATAATTTCAGATAGCGATACAAGATAACTTGTACATATCGAAATAATCAACTATTTCAAAAATAAATTATTTAAAAATCTATATATATATATATATATATATATATATATATATATATATATATATATTATATATCGGTATATATATATATATATATATATATATATATATATATATATATATATATATATATATATATATATATATATATATTCACATCAGCCTATGCAACTATTTTTATATTTACTCACCCTTGTGCAAGGAAATATTATTTTTGGCTATACTGGAACCATCAACCTTCTCGCATCTACTGATGTCATGGTTCTATCAAGTGTAGATGACCTCTGGGTCATTTGGCCCGTCTGTAGTTCCAACGTGTTATTATGGTGATCCACCTGTTGTATGTTATTCTTGCATTTTAGGAATTGAGTTAGAGTTTTTTATCTGATCTTTTCGATCATTTCCCAAGTTCTTCTAGTTATATATAATTCACTTTTCAGAGCCCAGGTTCAACATTTTAAGTCATGAGTGGTAGAATATATCGTCAAAGGCTCTTTTTCACTTAAATGGTGAAGCATTCTAGATTGTAAAATAGTTCATTGAAAAAAAGTATCCATAATATTATTTCTACTTCCACTTGAGTAAATAATGATGAAGTGGAACTTCTTCAGTATTTGGATATAGGTACTTGTTTTTTTTTCGTAAGAAATATTTGACGTATTACTTCCAGTGTCAAATATATTCAAATGAATACCTCGAATAATATGTGTATAGCATATCTTCTCATGAAAGGCGTGAGCAGCAGAGCTCCATCAAGGTCGTATTTTTCGCGCGAAATATGAAAAAAAAATTAACGAAGTGCGTCGCATACTGATTGCATATCGAGATGCAATTCTAACGGAATAGTCACAACAAAGTGCAGCACTGCTGAGAAAAAGAGTTTAAACCATAAAAAGATTTTTTTTAGTCAACATAAACTCAATGTACGTACCAAACCTCAAGCCTCTATAGTCGAGTCGGGCTGACATGAAAATTATCAAAAAATGATAAAAAAGAGTAGCTGCAATTTTATGACTGATTTGAGAGCGTAATATCATATTAAGTTCTATTTTATGAAATGCAACGAATTTCAAGTCCGGAAAATTGTTTATAACAACGTTTTTGTGCAAAAAATGCGTATTTTTTCAATTCTTCGATTATATTTCGGAAACTATAGGTTATGGAGAAAAGTGCTTCTTAGACTAAATGATTGTCATTGAAAAACCTTGTAAACTAGATCTGCTAAATGAAAATCAGTTAATTTGTTCAAAAGTTATAGCAAATTTAAGGCTAAAAAGGCGTTTTTTTAAAAATTATTATAAACAAATAATTAAACATTTTATTGTTTCATTAAGGCCGTAAAAGTGTCAGTTTTCATGTATTTAAAAAGTGTGCGCAAGGTGGACGATGTGCTATGAATAGTTGTTGCACAATTCTATTTGTTTATCCCGTTTTTGTAAAATGGACCCAATTTCAACCGTTTATTGTGGGAAAAGTTATCAACTTACAGACCTCTTGGAGGTCTCATTTCAAAGGTAATATAGTCTACTTGTAATCGCCAATCCCAGAAAGTTATTTTTTTTTCGGAAACTATTTAAAAATTAGCAATAAATAAATAATACATTTTGAACCGTTTTTTGCTTATAAATAAATACAATAATTTGCAAAGTATAAGGAATATGTGTTCATCAGTAGTACCATTGGAAAGCTGTTAAAAAAACACACATTTAAAAAAAAAGAAGTTTGATGATCGGCTTCATATTTCTCACGCAGCATCACAGACCAAATCAAATAAGAAGTACGGTCGTCAAAAGTATATAAATATTATTCCTTACACAAACTTTATTCTTGTTAATAGTTCAATTAAGCTGTGGTGAAGCTATATTTTTACTTAAAGTATACTATATTGTAGTCATGCATAACAGAAAATTTTCAGAATTATTAATAATGCAAAAAAACCCGCGATAAATCAATGAATTATTTAAGCAACACTTTTTTCCGCAGTTTAAATACATTTTAAGTATATGAAAATTGCACCATTGTTATTTTTTCGTCGAGCTACCCCAGATTAAAAAAAAGAAGGTTCTACGATAATTAGAACCCGAGATAATGCGAATTTTTTTTGTCCGCTCGATTTTGAAGCTCCGCATCGCGCGCGAGAAATTCAGGCGCTGCGACTTTCTCTCACCCCCACCACTCGGCTCTCGTGAAGCGCAGAGAATGTTACCTTGATATATTGCTCTCGGAACTAAATAATTAACAACAAAAAATTATGCAAAATGTCGGATCATAAAGTTGGAAATGTCGCCTACCAAATGTGAAAATTTCAGCTCAAAATGTTAATAAACAACGGAGTAATGATTTTTTTAAAAAAAAAAGGTATCTTAGTTCTTAGAGGTCGTAGAAACTTTTTTTTTTCTTTAAATGTGTGTTTTTTTAACAGCTTTCCAATGGTACTACTGATGAACACATATTCCTTATACTTTGCAAATTATTGTATTTATTTATAAGCAAAAAACGGTTCAAAATGTAACATTTGTTTATTGCTAATTTTTAAATAGTTTCCGGAAAAAAATTAACTTTCTGAGATTGGCGATTACAAGTAGACTGTATTACCTTTAAAATGAGACCTCCTAGAGGTCTGTAAGTTGATAACTTTTCCCACAATAAACGGTTGAAATTGGGTCCATTTTACAAAAACGGGATAAACAAATAGAATTGTGCAACAACTATTCATAGCACATCGCACACCTTGCGCACACTTTTTAAGTACATGAAAACTCACACTTTTACGGCCTTGATGAAACAATAAAATATTTAATTATTTGTTTATAATAATTTTAAAAAAAACGTCTTTTTAGCCTTAAATTTGCTATAACTTTTAAACAAATTAACCGATTTTGATTTAGCAGATCTAGTTTAGAA